>PVIJ01000901.1:0-27759 GCA_004024925.1 Scalopus aquaticus
TTGTGCGCTTATCCTCCCCTCCCCCCCCACCCCCTCCACCCTGCTGATTGTCTCTCTCCTATTTGGTTTCCCTTTAGTCCTGTTATAAGTGAAACCATTCGATATTTTTCTCCTTCTTTCTGGCTTATTTTACTGAGTATGAGCCCCTCTAATTCCATCCATGTCGCTGCAAATTGCATGTGTTTATCTTCTTTGAATGCTGAATAGTATTCCATTGTGTATATGTACCACATCTTCTTGATCCAATCATCTATTTTTGGACATCTGGGTTGCTTCCATGCCTTTGCTATTGTGAATAAACTCTGTTGAAAGAAATAGAAGACACAAGAAGATGGAAAGGCATCCCTTGCTCATGGATTGGAAGGATTAACATTATCAAGATGGCAATCCTACCAAAAGCAATTTACAGATTCAATGCTATTCCAATAAAAATCTCAATGACATTCTTCAAAGAAATAGATCGACTACTGATGAAATTCATATGGAACCACAAAAAACCTCACATAGCTAAAGCCCTACTCACTAAAAAGAAAGAAAACGGAGGAATTTCACTCCCTGATTTCAAGTTCTACTACAGAGCCATAATAATTAAAACAGCATGGTACTGGAACAAAAACAGAAAGACCAATGGAACCGAATAGAATACCCAGAATTAAAGCCACATATCTATGAACAACTAATCTTTGACAAAGGAGCAAAAACAATGCAGTGGAACAAAGACAGTGTATTCAATAAATGGTTCTGGGAAAACTGGACAGCCACATGCAAAAAAATGAAGCTAGACTACTACCCCGCACCCTGCACAAAAGTCAACTCAAAATGGGTAAAAGACCTGGATGTAAGACCTGAAACCATAAAATGTATAGAAGAAAATATAGGCAAAACTCTACACGACATACATCTCAGCAAAATCTTGAAAGACTCATCCCTCAAAGCGAAGGAAGTGAAAGACAAGATAAACAGATGGGATTATATCAAAATAAAAAGCTTCTGTATAGCAAAAGAGACATTAACCAAAACTAACAGACACCCTACAAACTGGGAAAAGATTTTTGCACACAATACATCTGATGAAGGACTGATAACAAAAATTTACTAGAGTGAGGTATTATTATCTCATGGGTCACACAGCTCCCTTAGAGAGTTCATAAAAGACAGATCTGCAATTAGAACCCAGACCTTCTTGACGCCTAAGCCTGTGCTCTGTTCATAGTATGGCAACAGCGAAGATTGATTTCTTCTAAACCTGCTGAGGCTGCAGAGCCAGACAGAACCCTGTGTGTATGTGCGTGTGTGTGTGCCAGAGAGAAAGAGAGAGAGAGGGAGAGACTGAGAGAGAGAGACAGAGACAGAGACTGAGAGAGAACATTGTTTACTTATCCCTTGGTGATGATGGAGACACATACCTCTTCTGTGGAAGGGGCTGAGGTGGCTTCCACAGCTCAGAAACAGGATTTTCTGGGAGTGAGGAGTCTAGACACAGCATGGTGGTCACTGTGTAAGTCCGGATGTAGTCAATACTTCTTTGTCTGCTGGGCTTGCTTATGAACTTTCCCATTCTCAGGTTGTTAGTCTGTAAAAAAAAAAGGCATAGTAATACCTGCCTCCGGGAATCACTATGTTTAAAGAGATATTGATGCTTGACACAGAGAATCACAATGAAGAGTGTCAATTTTGATCATGGTAGCTATCATGGTGAAGCTAGGAGATCTACACTCCATATTCACAGTGGATGTCTCCCATTTCTACCATTTTCAGCTCTTTGGAAGAGCACTGGCTTGGAAGTTGAGAGACCTGAGTTCTTCTTACTCTGCTGAGATTTGCTGTGTGACCTTCAGTGCAATCCTTCCCTCTCTGAGCTTCTGGAACTCTAACTGATAAAATGAGGGGGTTGTACCAAATGGGAGTCTAATCCTGAGGTTACAGAGACCCTGTTATTAACTTGGGGCTGCTGCTATGATAGGAGAGTTTGGAGGAGCAGGACATAGAAGAGGTGTGGGAGGTAATTAACTGAGTTGAGCCAAAGCCTCTGCATGGCTTTGTTTGAGGGGTTTAACCTCTGAGTATCTCTGCTTCATAACTTTGAAGCTGGAAAAAATATGCCTGTTTTTGTTGGCATTGTGAGAATCTCAGTGATTAATCATACATAATACTTAGCACAGAGTAGACACTCAATAAATGAGTTATTAGCCAACACACACACACACACACACACACACACACACACACACACACACACACAATCAAATCAACCTAAAGTCCTTTGAACTTAATTTATCCTATAGCAGGAATTTCCAAATGCGTGTGCTGGGGAATGCCATTACTGAGAAATATGGGAAAAGAGGTTTCCTGGTAAGAAACATTAGGAAAATGTTGCATTCTCTACCTGCCTCCTCATAGCCCCTCCCATGCCTGGTAATATAAAAAGACTCTGAGAAGACCTGCTAGAAAGAAATCTGTTTAATTTGATTTAATCCTTAGTTTCTCACCTGTACGTGCCATGGAGCTTTGTCCTAAGTCTCCCTTAGCAATCACTGGGTACCTTTGCTCTGATCCTCAATGAAAGAATGAGAGGGTGGCATGATCCCAGAGGAAGGCAGCTGGCATGTTGGATCTGCAGTCCTGGCAGCTGCACCTCTGGGGACTCAGTAGCTTGTTACATACACCTCCATTGATGAGATAGGCCAAGGTGAAGGAAGCACCCACCTTGGTAAGCCTGGTTCTTGGAGAGAGGAGCATAGGGGGTGTGTCGCTTTGATAGGAAGCAGAGAGTTGCCTGATCCTGGGGGTTGACTCCCCTGGAGGTCGGCTACTGTAGCAGTGGATGGTGGTACCCTGAGCACCTTGAGGTGACAGCTCCTAGAAGGGCTCTCTCTGCCTGTGGAAGCTGGTGAACATGCTATAGTCTTGAGAGACATATTGAGGGTCTAGTGGCCAAGCTCACAGGTCAAGGGAAGGGTCATCTTGTGGGGCATCCTTGTTGTGATACCTGAAGGTGAGGTGCCCAGTTGGGAGGGTCAGTGTGTGACAGTGGTCTGCATGATGTCCTCTTGACCACAGGCCTCCCTCCATCTTTCCTGGGAGTGCTGTGGTCCTGGTGGGGGACCCCCAACAATCAGAGTCATCTAGGTTTCTTTATGATCTTGGAGAGTAAGGGTTCATAGCCACTATGTTTGTTTATTAAATACGGACAGTAACCTTGTTTGGACCTCATATGAGAAAGCAGTTCATGACTGTTTTCAATTAAATGTGGATTTTTTTCTTCAAGACACTCTACAGTTTGGGCAAATCTGTCCTATGCAGTAGAATTGTGTAGAATCCCACAGATACGTTCTCTGGTCTCCTGTTTCTTCCACTCAGAGATAGTTAATCATCCATAAGGATGTTGACTTCTTTATTTTGAAAAAAATAACTTCCATTTGGAAATTTCTTGCTGTTGGGGGAAGAAATAATAAATAAGCAAAAGTGGCATTCTAGTATGAACCCTGAGGTACTGGGCTGGAGTTGGAGACTCAGACTGAACTCCCACTTAGTTGAATGCAGACACACCTGGGTAGAGAGGTTTGTTTATGGAGATTAGCAGACACACACACTTTTCCTCGTTCTGTCCACTGAGTTGACCAAGACACAGTGGCACTTCAGGGCAGCTGGCAGTGCACAGGTCTTGGTCTCCAAATTTCATTTTCAATCCAAGAAACCAGCATTCCTTGTAGAAACACAAGATGAGCCTGTAATATTACAGGCTCATTTTATTGAGGGGGAAAAAAGTGCCCTCCTCCCATAAAAGGGTGTATTATGTCAAAAGGACATAGAAACTGACTTAAAAAGAGTTCCTAATGGCCAAGGCTAGAGCAATGTGAACAACCAAATAGATAACAATTGTGATTATAACCCAAAGAATAAGATAAATATCCATGACTTCATACTGCCATAAATAAATGGGGGGAAGGGTCAGTTTGCCTTACAGAACATTTCTAACAATTAATGTAGAAAGAATGAGGGAAATAGAAAATCTCTGTTAGAATACCATAATAATAGTTGTCTCAGGCAAGATCCACTGATCAGTGCCAAAAGGAATGAATGGAACCTTAAGGAGAAACAAGATATTTGCCTAAACCCAAACTATCTCCCCCTAAATATGGATTGATTACTGTGGTAGTTTTAACATTTGTCCTAAATTCCTTGATGCTCTTCTCTCCAGAGGTAGAACTTAATTCCCTGCCCTTGAGCATGGATTAAATGTAGTTACTCACTCACATCTAATAAATAGAGCATGGGAAGGAAAAAGAGCAGCTTTTGATTAGAGAAACGCTCCAGACATTAGTGCTCAGGGTTCACCTCATCAGTGGTGAGTCATGTTGATAAGGTGCGCCCACTGATATGACGCAAGAACACAGCACATCTCCATATTCTTCCCCCAAATCCATGACCACTAGCTAATCATGAGAGAAGCATAAACACAAGTTGAAAAATATTCCACAAAATACCTAAACAATATCAAGGTCAAGAAAGAAAGGAAAGACAGAGAAACTGTCACAGGTAGAAGGAGACTCAAGAGCCATGATGAGTGACTGCCATGTGGCATCCTACAGAAGCAAGGTCATGGTTGGGGAAAATGAAAAATCTGAATCATATCTGTAATCAAGTTCATAATAATGCACTAGTGTTAATTTCTTAGGTTTGACAAATAGACCATGGTGTGTAAGATGTTAATATCCAGGGAAGTTGGGTAAGGATGTATGGAAATCTCTGTACCATCTTTGCGACTTTCCTGTAATCTAAAATTGTTCCAAAGTAAGTTTTAAAAACTTTATGTAAACTCTTCCAGGAAAAAAAAAAGCCACAATGTGCACTTTTTTACTATCTTCTCAGAATTCTCAGCAGAGCCAAATATTCTCAAGGAATTCATACAGAGAAGAGCTCTTTGAGTGCATGAAATGTGCCCTAATGAGTCTGTATCCTCGGTATTAACTAGCGGTGGCACATGATTGGTGAGAAGAGCTCTGGGAGACAGTAGAACGGGTTCCAATTCAGGCTTTGCCATGAATGACTATGTATGCCTCAGGAAGCTCACTTAATCTCTGAGTCATACATTTCTTCATCTGGGGACAAAAATACTACTTGCCTATTAGGGTTATGAAGATTAAATGAGACAGTGCATTATGGGAAAAAGCTTTACAAATTGCGAAGCCGTGCGTAAATATTCATTGTTACGTTGACACACCAGCGCTGATCAGTCAGAAGTTCTACTTGAATGGATCGGTGTTTCCCCAGCTCTCCACCTATGGCACACCTGTGCACAGTCAGGGGTGTAAACTTCACTCACTTAATCCAACCACCTGTCCCTACACACCCTGGATATGTTAAATACATTGGAAAAGACTCTGAGTCTTTTCCAACCACAGATACCGTCAACCTTCATCCTCTGCTTACTTCTGTTCATAATATGGCGAAAAGAAATGAGGAAATCCTGGTTATCCACAGCATCTAAACTTATTTCCATAGTGCCAGGAAATTCTACCAAATTGTAATATGTGAGATATACTACTACTACTACCACTACTACCACCACTAATAATAATAATAACTGCAAATGATAATGATAATAACAACAACAGCATCTACTGTTCATGGTGTTGTTTTAGGGCTTACACATAAATTAGCTCAATATTTCCAAAAATGTAGTTATTTTTGCTCTACCTTTATCATTTTTGCCATACATGAGTATCATTATATTGTGTCATCTCCAGTTTGCGTTAACATGACTCAGTGTAGACTCAGTGAGCGCTGTAAGTCTGGGTTAGTTTATTTTGTTTTATACCCTAGGATATCCAATTGCATTAAGCAGGAAAACATCCTCCATGGGTATTTAGTAGCATTTAGTCAGGGGTATTTATTCAAAAGGCTACACTTTATGGATAACATTTCAGTTATCTTGATCTCCATTCGACACCAAAAGTTTTATTAATCAGCATAACAGATGTGAGAAATAGGATTTTACTGATAAAAAGAATGATTTTCAAGATGTGTGGATTGATGAATTTATTGGACTGCTAATCCTCTCCTTTGTATGAATAGTATACACTAATCTAGTAGAATTTCCCCCCTTTATTCTTTGGGATAGTGAATGAAGCTTGATTATGGTTACTAACTAGAGTATTCTGATTGTTGTTATGGTGGCCATGAGAATGGCGTGGAACATGAGGGTCCCCTGTTGGGCTCTGAAATCCATCACTGCATTAACGACTGAGCCATGCTCCCAATGAATCTGAACTTGAACTGAGCGCTAGAACCTGATCCATGAAGCCAACAATCGAGCACACCAGCATAGTAAGATAACTAGTTGCTGAGAGACAGCGGACTCCTCTGATGATCAACACTGGTTCAGGACTCCCAACAGGTTCAGGACTGCCAAACTTTCCTTGGGACTGCCCTGAAGTCTAAGACATATCTATCCAACTTTCCTTCTTTAATTCCCTTTCTCCTTTACTCAGGGTCCGAGGAAAGCCATGCAATTCATAGAGAAATTTATTCCTACCCTCCTCTCTTTAATATCACACTTGCCAAAACATATAGCCCAAGGGGCAGTGTTGATTACACAGCACCCCAGGTCTCCTGCTCTGTCCCACTTTAAGTCCCACTTAAAACTGCAGCCTCTGTGTCTCCTGGTGTATGAACCAAGAACCCAAATATGTCTTCCTGATGCCATGCTTTGGGTAGCCTCTGGGGAGATAGTGAACTTCCAGCACAGCTTGTCAGTGTAGCAGTAGACATCCGGTATGACAGTCAGCAAAATCCTGAATGAGCAGTATTTATTTTAACTTCTTATATTAATATTGAGTTCTCATCCTTTTGTTTTTCCATTCATTCTGTGAGCTAGGCACAGGGTCACCTAGCACATATGCCACCATGTATGAATTCCTGAAAGATCGTTAGAAAGAATCATGTCTTCCTCCAAGCTGAATATAGCCTCTATTCACCCTCCCTTCCCCTCCTCCAGGCGTCTTTCTACAGGACACAACCTGCACAGCCCTATTGGCTATGCAGACATCATTCTAATCTATTTCTTGTCTACCTATTTTAATAAGAACTGGCTTCTGTGGCAGAAATTGCTATGTGTTCACAAACCCTCACTTCCTTTCCTCCCTGGGCATACATTTCCCAGCATCCCTCACAGTTCTTTTGCTCCACATGACTGAGTGCTGGCCAAGGGATTATAGAAAAAAAGTGTATATACGATACATTTCTAAGGCTATAAATGGCCATAAAGATCATTCCCAATGCCCATTATTTTCTCTCTTTCTTCAGGTGTTCACTGAAGTCACTCAGAAATGGCAGAGCCACAGATGGTGGGGCTGAGTGTTTTTTTATTTTCTTTGAATTTTATTAGTTATTTTTTGATTGAGGTAATGTTTTATAATACCTTGTATGTTTTGAGAGTACAAGTAAGTTCACACTTCTTTAAATGTATGTTACTAGGCCATGCTCACCACCAGAGTACCAGCCATGCTCCAGCTGGTCTCTTTGTCCCCTTCCATCCCTTGCTCCCACTGTAGCTTCAGTTCTGCTGTCAGAATCCAAGAATTTTGGGTTTTTTGTTTTGTTTTTTTCTGTTCCTTTGCTTTTTTCCTTTATGTTCCACATGAGTGAAACCATCTAGTATTTGTTGTTGTTCTGACTTTTTTCATTTTGCACAATCCCCTTTAGTTCCATGCATGTTGCAAATGGCAAGATTTTGTGTGTTGCTTTTTTTTTTTAATAACTGAGTAGTATTCCATTGTGTATATGTGCCACACATTCATCCATTCTTCTGTTCTCCTTTGTTAGGGACCTAGGTTGTTTCCATATATCTTGGCTGTTGTAAATAGTGCTGCAATGAACAGAGGCGTAGAGATATATTTTATAAAGTGTTCTTTCTCTTTTGAAGTAGCATGTTCTTTGTGTAGATACCTAGGAGTGATATTGTGAGAATAAACTCCTGGTTCTTGAATGAGATTGTAGAGCACAGTCCCTTCCCAGATGCCAAAAACAAAACTTATACAACATTAAAGCAGTGATAGTTTGTGCTTGCCTCTTGAAGAAGTTAACCTACTGTGACAAATACACTATTTGCAAAGAATGATCCTTGTTAGTCCTGATCTCCCTAGGTTAATAAAATTACATGTCATCTCAACTAACTCATAAGCTTCTTGGAAATGAGACCTAGAGTTTGAAATGTAATTTTTCTTCATCTAATCCCTAGCTCAGAGCATGCCTATAGGTAAATTAGAACTTAAATTTTCTTCAGAAATACGTAATTCAATTCTTCTTGTTCCAGTTTCCCCTCCACTTTTCATAGGAAAAAAAGGGAAATGAGGTTTGGAGAAAATGAAATAGTAGGATCTAAATGAATATTCAACTGAGTTAAATTATATATAACTTCCAGTTCTTAATGTAGTTATCCATATTCCCTGATAAAGGAAATGAAGTCAGAAAAATGTTTCCTTTTGTCCTTCCAAAGTTTCTAACTAAAAGGAACTTTATTAGTCACCTATTGCTACATCTATTACCCCAAAACTTAGAGGATCAAACATTAAACATTTATTATTGTGACTGGATGGTGTAAGAGCCTGGTTGAGGTGTAGCTGGTGCCTCTGACTTAAAGTCTCTCATGAAGTCACAGTCAAATGGTCAGCCAAGGCTGTGGTCTCATTTGAGGGACAGACTGAGACTTGGGAGAGGGGTGATCTACTTCCAGGTGTTCTCATATGTTGGCAGACCTTGGTTCCACACCATGTGGGTCTTGCTATAGGACTTCCTACCTTGTGGCCAAAGTGAGCAAACTAAGAGAAACTCTGTAAGAAGGAGATTGCAGTCTTTTATAAGCAAATCTTAGAAGTGCCATCCAGTCAGATCCACCATGGATACCAGGTGGTAGGGTTCAGTGAGCACCATCTTAAAGGACTTTTCACAGGGGAATATTCTAGAATTTCTTAAATAGTCTTTATGAAGGACTACTGGAATTTCCTAAGTTCATTATACCCAAATTCTCCTTATATTTCTTCTGCAAATCTAGCCTAACATGTCAGTGAGTGCTGCTGGTTTAGGATACAGTTGAGAGACAGAAAACTCAGCAGTTATTTTAAGAGACTTTAATCTAAGGAATTGTTAACTAGGTGCTAAAGAACTAAAATAGCAAAAAGGGTAACAGGAGGTAACAATTGCAGGAAGCAACTACCACTTCTAGCACTGGGGAAACAAAGAGGTTGGAATGATTAACATGTAAAACATTGAAGGAGGAGCCCGAAGACTGAAGCACAAAGGTGTGTTACTCAGGTGGCACTGTGGCATCTGAGCCTGGAAAAGGTGCTCTGAGGTGCTGCAACCCAGACCTCTTCGGAGGGAGTGCAATCAGGTAATACTGGTGTCTCCTGGGAGCTGCAATGACGCTGCTTCTCCAAGTACAGTGAGACCTCAGATAATGTGGTTTCATTCAATGTCATTTCATTTTAATGTTAATGAGGGAAAACTTGGCTTCTGGTCAGTCACTGTGCATATGGAATTTGCATGTACTCCCCGTGTCTGTATGGGTCTTCTTCCAGTTTACTTCCACATCCCAAAGCTGTATACATTAGGTTCATTGGTATGTCCCAGTCTGTGAGAGAGTGTGTGTGTGGGAGTGGGGGGATGTATGATGAAAGGGTGTCTTCTCTGAGTGGTTTCCTGCCTTATTCCTGAGCTGCCAGGATAGGCTCTGTCCACCTGTGAACCTGAATGGGTAAGGGGCCTGGAAAATGAATGAAGGAATGAATGGCTACAAATGAGTATATTGGGAATGTTTTGTATTTTTATTTAGAAATTTGGTAATGTTTTTGTGATCAGAAATATGCCATAGGACCTTAACTCTTGTTATACCAGTTAACCAATGATAAAATTAGTTTGCTTGTTTGCCATTTTTCCTAATAGTCAGTTTCCACAAACCTATCAAAGTTACTGCCAGCTGGACTCTGCTGCTTCTAAAGTGAAGAAGTGCAGTTGGGGTTACAATTACAGGAACTGGAAGCCAAAAGGAAGGAACAAATTTCTTCTTCCTCTTCCTGTCTGATAGTCTCTCTCTAGTGTCTACTATAGGAAGAGCCTAAAAGAAGAGCCACTGGCAAAGGAGGTTTTTGGTTTGTAGAGTCCTAGACCAAAACAGAACAGTGAAGGGGGTGAGGGAGGAGGAGGTTAGCAGCTAAGACAAAGTATATTACTAACTTGCACAGCGAGCCATCCTCAGTACTGATGACAGTCACTTGGTGTCTTTATTCCTTAATTCCCTTAAATAATCCATCATCATAATAAGTTCTAAGTTTTGTGTATTTCACCGTAGTTTTTTTTTTTCAAGCCCATTATCTCATTTAAACTAGTGGGAATGATAGGAGTCATTCCTTCGAAGGAGCTCAGAAAAGACAAGGGCCTGCCAAATGATGAACAACATATAGATGGTAGACTTGGGGTTTGACCTTTCTCATCTAAAGTCCACTGTCTTTCACTGCACCATACTTCTCAAAATTTGTCTACAAAGTAAATAAATCTGTTATCCTATCTCTATCAGTAAATCATCCATTAAACAACTCAGTCCATGCAAGCATCTTTGGTAATTATCATCTTGATTCTCCCTGAGTGAATTAAATTTATCAGACTTCCATTCATTCAGTTAATATTTAATGAATATATTCTATGCTGTGAAAGGAGATAAAACCTTGCATAGGATAGAGTATGTCCTCAAGGATCTCCAGTTGAACATAGAAGACAGAAAGTGGCATTACAATGTGTAAGAAGTGTAACAAGGGTTGTAGGAGATGCCAACAGAAAAAAGAACCATTCCATTCCACTTGGAGGTGGGAGAAGAATTGAGGGAAGGAAAATCAGTGAAATAGTGGGCAACAGGTGACAGAATCAGGGGTATATTCCAGAAGAAGAAATAACCTACAAAAAACCCAGATAGAAAAAGCTTTGTTTAGGGGAAACTGCATTAGTAAGTGCATCAAGGCACTTTCCTAGAGAATGGTTGAGGAAGAGACTGGAGAGAGAGGTCACAAACCAAGGACAGCCATTTTGAATAATTTGGTTATAATATTAACAGCAGTTAGTAAATATTGGCTCAGGAGTCTGTTCTTAAGACTGCAGCAAAGCCAGAGTTTGCATGTAACCCTCTTGTCTGTGTGCTTGAGATGTCAGGACATGAAACCGTAACCTTCTCTTCAGGGTCCCTGGACTAAGAGGATTCTACTCTAGATAACCAGATCCTGAATCCATTGCTGGACAATTTTCTTTTTCCCATTAGATCATTCCTTGATGTCACAGGGCATTTTCTAGGGAAAATATATGCTGAACTTTCCCCCTAATATCTAGGCAATGTCCCCATAGAGAAATTAAGGAGGAGAAAGTACCTATTTGGAAAGCCCCAGGGAACCAAATTTCTGGCTCTTGTTTATAATCTTCTCTAGTTCTGCGAAGGTCCCTTATTGAAATCATCATAAAATCTAAATTCTTATCTGAAAACACAATACAAAGAACTTTGTTCTTCCACCTCGTAAGCCCAAACTGGCTGCCTTGTCACTTATTACACTAAGATGTTAGATAACTTTGAGCTGAGAAAAAACTTTAACTCCTTCCATAAAAAAGGAGCAGAACAGCAAAGCACCAACTACCCTATTCACAATGGCAGTGTGGGATACGAGAGAATTTACACATTCTGTGTTTTTGTACTTCTATATTGCTTGAATGTTTTAATCATGTGTATTACACATGTCATTTAACAAATGTGTGCCTAAGCATGTATTTCAGCCCACTGGAGATAATATTGTTGCAACCAAAGGAGTGTGATGTACATAGAGTGAAAGCTGGAAGGAACTTTTGAATTACTTGTACTTCACGTGTGGTCCATGGGCCAGCAGCATCAGTTTGACCTGAGAACTTGTTAGAAATGCAGAACCCCAGAACAACTTTGGTCCTACTGAATTTGAATCTGCATTTTTAACAGATCCCCAGGTGATTTGGATCTACATTGAAGCTCTTATTTTGTCCACCCAACTTCAGGATTTTCACTGCTGGGAAACAGGAGTGGTGAGGAATCATTTAGCAAAAGTTCACACAGCCGGTCAGCACTAGAACTAGACCTTCAACTCCTGTCTAGGCCAGGACTCTCTTCATGCCTTCAGGTTTTCTCTCCAGCTTGCGGTCTTCCTAGAACTTCAGCTTATTTTTCTATGCTCCTACTTGAATGTATTCTAGGTTTCAGGGCAACAGAGAAGGTGAACATTAGTCTCTCAATGCAGTTCAGTGTTGCTCAGCAAGATAAAGCATGGCAGTCAGGGAATTAGGTCCAACAGCCCTGGACTGGGTCCAAAATCGTATTCTAAGAGTGTTTGAGAGTGGATTTAGGGATTAGTAAAGTGGGAAAACCAGTACAGCCAGTGATATTAGGGCATCTTTAGAAACTTGGGGGCAGGGGAAATGTTTGGGAATCCCATAGCTATCGGTTCCCATTTGTTCAGGTGCTAGAATGAGTCAAACGTTGGCTGTTATGTTACAAAGAAGGGAATCACCTGTGATTGAGTACAAATTGCTTATACAAGTTTTAACCAGCCCAGATGTTTAGAATTTTAATTCAACCCCTGTACACACTCATTCAGATCAAGCAGATGAAATCATCCCTGTTGGTGTGTCTGCGAGCAAACGTCTGGGTCTGCAGTGTTGGCTGCTCCTACTGCTCTGCGGACATCCTCAGACTGGGGTACATTTGACTCAAGCAAAGTCTGAGTCCAGCTCCCACCAGTGAAAGGGCCAGATCACTGCAGGGCCTCTCCACAGTCCTGTCTCGGGGCAAGGTGTCCTTGTCTGCGTCCTTGAGAAATACTGAGCCTAAAGATGCAGGCTGAGCCAAAAATCCAGGAAAGACAAAGTCCTAAACATCAGAAGCACTATCCAGAACTTAACTTAAGGGGCAGGGATGAGCATGAGGGAGAAGCCAGTATGAAAGAATGATATGGTGTTTTAGCTTAATTAAAGTGTCTAATTTGCATTCAATCGATGCAAAATAGTCCTGCAATAGTAACTAAGAGGTGGGCTATGGAGAGAGGTTGAATTTCAGCTCCACCTATCTACTCATGTAGTGTGGGTGAGTTCTTCTCTCAATGACATTATACATCATTTTCTTTTTTAAATTCAAGTTAATGGCATATCTCTTTTTCCAAAATGAAGTGCCGACCCGGTGAGGCGTTGCTATTAAACCACTCCCTGCTGTGGTCTGACTGCATATCCCCAAATACATTCCATGGTTGAAGTAACTTACCACCACCCACCTTCTAGTATGTGGGAATCTGGAGAGAGGAAATGAAGGGGAAGCAGATTCCTTTTAAGGAAAAACTTGAAACTTCACGGAAACTTCATGGATCACTACACACACCTCTGATTGGCCATGACTTAATCACAGGACCACGCCTCACTGCAGGGGAACTGGAAAATGTAATTGCTATGTAGGCAGTCAAATAAATATGTCCAGCTAAAAACTTGGAAGGAATGGAGTTTCAGAACTCTGAAAAGGAAGGGAAAAATTATATTGGTGAATAGTAGCCTCTGCCATACTCAACCAACCAACCAAACAACAGAACAGCCTGTCTGTTGTGCTTAGACAAGCCAGAGGGATTGCAGCAGAGGTATCTGCTGCAGAAATTGCCAACGATGGCTGTCAACACTGGCATTAAGAGGGGACATCTACCTCATGTTGGGAATAGCATTAAGCCCAGTTTATGTCCCAAAGTCCCATTAACAAAAAAAAAAAAAATGTAGCTAAGAATTAAGATGTGACTTTTGAGATCAGTGCCTTCAAAAAATCTAAATTAAGCTATCAGAACCATTTTGCAGAAGAACTGAGTGTTATACTTGGGAGTGAGGTGAACAAAGGGTAGTTAACCCGAAGTCTGAATAATGTTACTGGAAAATAAAGATTTCATTTCATGGGACATTGGATAATAAATTCTGTTTTGGCAGAGACTGAAATAAGATATGGGAAGTTCATTATTACAAGTAATATTTACCTGAGAGGCAGGTGGCAATGTTTGTTAATGCTTGTATGTCTAAGCAAAGATTAGACATTTGCTGAGTTTGAAGTTAGCTCCACTAGCTCCATGGTTTACTGTTTCTCTTTATATGAGCATCTCAATATAACCCAGAACCCTACAAGGAAGGTGTTATTATTACCCTTCAGAGCCGAGGAAACAGCAACAATGAGAATAAGCAGCTTTTTCAAGGGCGCATGGGTAGTGTAAGTAGTCAGGCCGGGTTTCCAACCCAGGCAGCCTATGATCCATGCTCTATGTAAGTGACATACCTGGCTATGTATATCATGCCCAGCTGTGTCCCTTAGGATAGTCATCACCCCCTCCATACCAGAGACTTGAAAATGCAACTGAAGGATCCAAATAGCCTAGAAATGACCATCTGCTAATCTCTATTGAACAAAAGAACACACCTTTGTACTAGGCATACAAGATGTGACCCCTGCCCTTGAGAAATTTAAATGTGCCCTGGGATTAGGATTAACATACAGTACACCATCATCAGTGTGAAGTCCAGGCAGAAACCTCCACACACCTTCAACAAACATTTTAAAATTTCCAGCCCCAACATTTTCCAAGAGACAATAAACCTGGCAGAATTTACGCTCTCATGAAATTCAAAATCTAATGGGCAAGATAGACTAAATAGTTAGAAATTGAATGAGGTGCTTTAAATTGTTAGAAGTATACAAAGTACATAGTTAGAATAATAGCATGTGTGTTTTCATTTAGAGTTGGATGGTATAAAACTGGTATAAAACTGTGACCAGTCTCAGCCTTAAAGGTTGAAAAGTTTCTGGACTGAGTGTTTGGGGAGAACAGTGAATGCCAAGGGAAAGCGGATGTAGAGACCTAGGGTGCCACAGAGCTCAGTGGCTTCAAGGAACTCCAAGAGGGCATTGTAGCCTGGATCCAGTATTTGAGGGAAAGGATGGCATAAGAAAAAGCTGGAGAGATTATAATCAAGCTAGACCAGAGGATAAGTGGAATGAAAATCCATTATGGGCTTAAATAGAGAAAAAAGTATCAGATTTATATATTAAGATAATCAGGGAGCTTAGAATGAAAACTGAGAAACTGTTTAGACTCTTTTGCAGTAGACCAGGTCTTTGGATGCTAAATTTACCAAATGTATTTTTTTTTTTTTTTTTTTAGGTACTGGCTTTAGGATATGCAAACCACATTTGGTTAGCTAAGTTGCCTATTAAGTTTTGCCAAAAGGGGGTGAAAGAGGAGACTGCCCAGCTAGAGGAAAGAAGGAACAGATCCTTCCTGATGGCGTCCAGTTTACTTTGTGTTTCTGGGCAGTGTTTCTTCACCCTAAAATTGGTGGTTCCTTTTAGGAACATCAACTGAGTTCACTTTACGGTTTTTCCAGTGCTCAGAGCACTGGCCTTATTGTGACCCCTCAGCCCAAGCAGAGTTCCCTCTTCTGAGATTTGGGTTCCAGGCCAATAGGACATTTCCTTTTAGCTTCAAACAGCAGCAGCAGTCAGGGATTACCCCCTTCTCAGAATCTAAGTTTCGGTTCCATAAGCTCCCTCCTCTCTGTTTCTAAGTTTTAATAATGCCTGAAGGTACCTCTGATACAAGTCTTCTTTCTTACATATTCCTCACACTCATCTTCCTTCATATTCAGTTTTTCTCATCTTCATTTTCTCTCTCCAAAACCATGACCGTCGGGTCAGGAAGAAGGTATCAGAACAGTACCTGGTATTTTCACACATTCAGTAATTGTTTGTTTGTTTTAAAGATTTTTAGTTATAAATAGAAAAACTGAGGTGTATGTCAGAGGTACGGGGTGGGGTGAAAGGATTCACCAGAGACAGAGTGGGGACTGAGATTAAACCCCTAGGCCATCAGGGAGGCCCTCAGTAATTGTTGACTGCCTAACCTCCTCTGCTTACTAACTACTTGCTCCTGGTTTAGTATCGCTCCTTCAGCCCTCTGAATACCCTAGCTTCCCTTGGAATACCTCATGACTGGGCCAAAGCATCAGGACAAAAAGACAGTGCAGGAAAATGATAAGAAGACATTTCTTACCCTACCCCATGGCCTTCTTCCATTTTCAAGGCCAATAGCAGTTGAACATCCAGCTTCTCTTTAGCCTTAGCCAGCTGGAGTTCTAACAGCTACCCAGGACTGGCAGGGGATGCCCATTAGCAGTTGATTAAGGGATAATTAGCAAGCCCAGCAGGGTCATTAGCATTTCTGCCTTCTCAACTGTAAATCATAACTCACTTGAGTGAGGTTCAGAAGCAGCTGGCCTGGGAAGATTCAGTCGGGAAATTCACGTGCAAGTTCCTGTGAAGCCCCTCCTGGTAATGTTTGGGAGCTACTGTAAGCCAGATCGACAGCTCCTATCTCCCCGCCTGTCCTTAGCAGTTGTGCATTTGAGAGGCACACAGGCAAGCCTGCATGCAGAAAGATCCACAGTGTGGCGCAGTTGCTAAGACCGCTAGGCCCTTCTTACAGCACAGGAGTTCAATATCTTCCTCCCCTGGTAAGAAAGGACTTGGCCATATTGGAAAGAGATTTTGGAGTTAGACAGGACTTGGGCAAATCCTTACCTGGATTTGGCAAACCCAGTCCTTATCTTCTTAGCTTGGCGCTTTTGGGAAAATCATTTAACCTTTGTGTCACTTTCATTATCGAAAAAATACCCTTGTCCTCACAGTAGAATTAATTTCTAGTAAATCAAAAGGGTACTTGACAGTCAAATGATCAGTGTTTTCCAGGAGTTTAGGGGGAGGGAAGGGGGATGAATAGGTGGGGCAGAGGGAATCTTGAAGACAGTGACACTTCTGTGAGCTGCTATAGTGGTCAATATAGGAATATGACATTACTCTTTGTGTGAACCCTTAGGATGTACAAATAAAGAGTGAACCCTAATGCAGTGAGTTAAAATAATGTAATATTGGTTCATCAACTGTATCAAATATACCACACCAGTGTAAGATGTTAATAAAAGACAAACCGAGGCATATTAGAATTTTTAAGAATTTATTGGAGCAAACATCAGCTCCAGTTGGGCAGTGCCAAATCAGAAATAGCTAGGAGTGCTCTACCAACAGGAATTAGGGGCAAGACTTTCACAGAGAAGATGCAGGAGCAAAGCATAGAAAGTGTTGATAGGCTATAGCTTAAGCAGTTGCCTTATTTGGGAAAGCTAATTGGCCATATGTGCTTGGTTGTCTTTAGGTTTCAATTCCTTAGCCTTAAGGCATTACAGGCTTGGGTTTTGGTTTGCTTACAGAGGCTGCCAAAGCATTAAAACCACCTCAGCTTAATGGCCTCTTTGTTTAATTAATTTAACATTAATAAACATGTATGTTTCCCTGGAACCAACTTAATCTCGTCCATCACTTTCTTGTTCATTCCTTCCTTGTGAGCAAGTGGCCAGCAGTGACTTTAGGAGTGGAAATTCTGAGTGTGGCAGGCACACTGTTAATCATCTCTAGCAAATCCCTGTAACATAGTGCACCCGACTTTACAGTTTATCAAACACCCTCACATCTTCACTTCAATGCTTCTTAGTGGAATGTGCATACAAATCACCTGGGGATCTTGTTAAAATACAGGTTTGATTGCGTAGATCTGCAGTCCTGAATTTCTAATAAGCTCCAGGTGATCTTGCTGGTCTGTGGCCCACACTTTGAGTAACAAGAATTTAGATTAATTTTTTCCTCTTTCTGCCTGGGAAAGAATGGAAGAAAATAGTAAGTCCTACCAGTAGATTGGGTCATCCCCATTTTATAGTGGGTGTAAAAGCTTAGATTAAGTGGACATTCTCATGGATTGGGAGGGAGAAAGGGAAAAGGAGAAGCTCACCAGATGGAAGGTTGGGGCTACCATACTATACTCTGCTGCCTCTGCGGGAGGGAGAAACTTGGGCCCACATTCCCTTTGGTCTTTCACCAGCTGTGTAATCGTAGAAAATTCATTTGGCCTCCCTGAATCTCAGCTCTAAGAAAGGACTCCTCTCAGAGACTGCCATTAAGACAAAGGAGCGGGTCTGTGGGGAGATCTTATAGCTAAAAAGGTTCTTATTTTGATTGAATCCTGGAACCATCTCTTTGAAAGGTTGTTCTAACAACTTTCCATGTATTAATTATTTAATCCTCACAACAAACCTAGGAGGTAATAGGGTCATTTTTACCCTCCATTTACAATAAGGGGAACTGAGGCACAATGATATTAGGTAAACAACCAAGATCTCAGAGTGAGTAGAAGCAAGATTTGAGCCCTGGCAATCTGGCTTCACAGGCCATATTCTTAATATCTTGCTTCTCTGTAGGTTTTATCTCACCTTTCCCAATTATAGGTAGGAAAATCAAGATTCAGAGAAGTGAAGTGATTTTTCAGTGGGCACACATCAAGACGTAAATACATGACCCATGTAAAATCTCCACCCTCTTTCCAAGGCAGTTGCTGGCACCAGCCTCTCTCACCTCTCTACCTTAAGGAAATCAGTGAAATTTTCTCAAAGGGAGATAATGCCACATGTTTGGTTCAGGGAAATGGAGAGAAACAGTCTTTTACCTTTTCTGTATCAAGGCCAAGTGGGTAAACCTATATCAGCCCTTGGCCCATTCTATTCCACCTTGAGGCCATTGCCCTTCAGTGAAAACCCTAGAATTCAGTAATGTTGGACACACATTGTGAGTCATGACTTCTGGACCTGAGCAACAGGACTTTGTGTAACAGTTTCAACCCAGAATTCTAGGGCCAAAGTCTGGCTGGTTACATCTGCTCATGGAGATCATTTAAAGACAGTCTGTTTAGAAGGCAGTAAGGGTATTGGAATTTGGAAACAAATTTCTGCCTTTACCATTATTTAACAGAGTAACAGTCAGCAGATTTCTTCTGTTGACTTAGTCTTAGTTTCCGTCTCTGCAGCATGATGACACTGACAGTGTTGCAATGAGATCAAATGGAGTTATGGGATGCAAACTATCAACTCCATCAACAGCCTCCAAAGGGCTGTACTTTCTTCACTATTATTATTACCACTGAGTCCAGCCTTTTCACTTCAGTAAAGAAACGCCAGGATGTCACTGGACTGAATGACAGAAGACCACACCACTATTACTTGCTCCCTAATCTTCTGCAAGTGTCCTTTGTTCAGGCCCTGTTGCTTGAGTCCCTGGATGCCTTCTTTGCGTCCCACTTTGGAAAATTCTCCTCATGCCTCAGTTCAAATACCACCTTCTTTAAGGAACCTCCTTTCCTTGTTTGGAATTCATTATTCCTTTCTCTGTGTTTCCACAGCACACACTTCTATTTTTATCCTGAGTGACTGAGTGGATATATTTGGGATCAGATACCTGAGTTTGAATATTATTTCTTCTAATCTTGAGACCCTGGAAAAGTGATTTAATGTCTGAGCGTCAGTCTCACTTTCTATGAAACAAACAGAGAAAACAAACTGTTGAAAATCACTGCCAAGCCTGGGGCATGCACATATAGATTTACCTGCACTTTAGCTCTGGACCCACTGGACACCTGATACAGTGTACCTGGGACCTCACTGAAAATTTTGCAGAGGATATGTGACCTGCTCCAGTGCGATAACAAAGTAATAATCCAACTCCTGCGTGAACCAGAGACTTGGTTACAGAGTCTTGCCTTATGTTGTGAACTCACTCTTTTTCTCATTATCACACAGCCCTTTCAATTTCCACTCTGGTAGACCAGGTAAATTTGTTTCTCGAGTGACATGGCTTTCCTATGCCAGATAAGCAATAAATTCATCTTGGCTTTTGTTTAGTTTTTAGCTCTGGTGAACATACCTTTTTTTGGTTTGCTTGTATTATTCATATTTATATTTGACAACACATCTCACAGGGTATGGTGAAACTTTAAGGGAGTTTAATATATGGTAAGCTTCCAATAAATGGTAGCTAGTAGTAGTAGTGGTAGCAGAGTAGAAGTAGTAGCAGCAGTAGTAGTCGTCATAGTAGCGCTATAGTACTAAAGTGTCAATAGTTACATACTTCGGGTTTCCACTAGAGTATCTGAGTGTTTTAAGAGTAGGACAAAGTCTGACATCACAGTCCCAGCACATAGTATGTGGCATAAGAATGAAAATGAATGTGAAGTGCTCTGCAAGTGTGATTTATGATTATGCAATAGATATTGACAAATCGGACTGATTTGAAGCCCAGTGTGGTCATGAGAACTCAGGGGAGCGGGAGCTTGGTCATGAGTGTTTCTGGAGGTAGATCTCAGAACCCAGGGACAACCAAGACTTGCAGAGAGAACGAAGAGTTTTAATCATGACTCCAGCATGCAGGAGGTAGATCTGCATGATGGCACATGAGGCGGGGTGCAGCTGCCTGCTGGAGCCTCTAATTATGTTGGTTGGGTTGGGACTCAGGGCTAAAGTGAGGAGATGAGAGTGAGCAGATGAATCTTGATGCATTTTCTGAATTGTCTATAGGGTGAAATGGGTACCCAGAATACGTAGGCTCTAGACGCTGGGTTTGTGAACTACACTACCAATGTGGAACCTCGCTCCCTCCCAGTGACTGGAGGGTGAAAGAGCTTACTAGCAACCTTATGGAGGCTGATCAGAGCTTAAAGAATTGGCATGATCCTTAAAGTCATGTTGTGATCTTGGCAGTACACTTAATCTCTTCATGCTTCAGAGTCTGTATCTTTAAATATAGTATAAAAATGCCCACAATGTATTAAAGATAAAGCACTGACATGTGTCATCTGTGCTAGGTACAAGATGCACATGCGTGAGGCAGACACAGACTCTGTCAAGGAATTCAGTTTAGAAAGGGGAGGCAGAGAGAGACACACACAGTTACCAGGCCCAGTGGTAGAAAATGTAATTATTTATTCAATATTGCATGAGTTGTTAACAATAATCACATACCAATCATATCCCAAACCATTACATTAATACTATTATGTGAAATGGTTTAATATTATCTATTTTTTTTCCAATACCCATCAGAGGGCAGTATTATTATCCAACCTAAGGAATCTTAGGTTTGTATTAACAACTGGCCAGCGGTTATAAAGCCAATGAGGGCAGGGTGGGGATTCCGATGCAGGCAGGTGAATCCTAGTGCTTAGTTACTGCCCCGCAGTGATAGAGGCATCCAGATTACAGAAGAGGATCCCAGGAGCCCTGCCTCTCTCAGTTATCAATCAGTCCCCTAATATTTATTGATTCTGCTCTGTGTCAGATACTGATGAACCTTGGAAAATCAACCAGAAAAAAAGAGAAAAACATGTTTTTACTTTATGACAAAACATCCTAAAAGGGGAAACAAAAACCAAGCTTGTAGTCATCACCTTGAATGCATTCTCTGTAGTGGGCACTGTGCTAATTAAAATATTAGTTAATCTTGGAGACTCTCCTACAAGGTGCCATCACTAGCTTCATTTCACAGGTGAGGAAGTTAAAATTTGGAGAAATGAGGCCCAGAATCCCATAGCTAACAAACTATTAGCCAAGATCTGAATTCCAGCATCTGATGGGAACCAGACCCCTAAATAGGATTTACCTGAAAACTAAAAGTCTTAGTTTGGTACCATGATGGTGAAGTATGGGGTCTGAGAGGAGACTTCGATAAGATGGAAAGATCAGAGATGGCCCCTCTAAGAGATGATGTGACATTTAATCCAAAACCGAAATGATGAGCAGTTCCAGTCATTGGGTTCTGTATCAGGTGTTAGTTAAATCACCTTCTCCCATCACCTCCCACAGCTACAGCCTCATGGAAAAACAAACAAACAATGGAATACTATTCAGCAATCAAAAAGGATAAACATAGACAATTCGCAGCAACATGGATGGAGCTAGAAGGGATCATGCTCAGCGAAATAAGTCAAAAGGAAAAAGAACAATATCGAATGGTTTCAATTACAGCATGAATATAGGGCAACCAAATAAAAGAGAGATATTCAGTGAGAGAGGGGAAGGATAAGGGCTCAAAATGGGGGAGAAAGAGCACAAGGGACTATGGTGACAGTTCATGGGTGAATTGGTAGTGGGAAACCTACGGGGAATACACAATAATGTAAAAAAATAATAAAAATTTAAAAAAGACAATACAGTGCTAGGACTGACCTTTTCCTGTGTTCCAGATGTACTTGGAAGGATCTAGGAGAGACTCCTTAAATTTTCTGGAAATGGGGATGGTGGTGGACAGATGAGGGCCCTAGAGATGGCTTTGCTGAAATGATATTTGACTCTTGAAGGGAGAGGGTGATTTCAGATGGAGAAGAATGGTGAGAACTTTCTAGGCAGAGGGCACTGCATATGCAAAGACATGGAAAGCACCCTCATTCGGACATCTGAGAATAGTTAAGTTCAAAAGGAGTCCCAACTGCCATGCTAGAGAGTTCAGCCTGTTGGGAAAAGAGGGTGGTGGTGAGAGCCCAGGCCGTAGACACAGGAGGTCCAGAACAAGTACTTACTGTGTGCCAGACAGGGTTGTGGATGAAGGAGAGGCCATAGGTCACCAAGGTGAAGGGGCAGAGACAGGCTAGACAAGGGGAGAGGGGCTTTGCTCATTGAAAGCTCAAGTGCAGTCTCATCAAGCCACCCTCCTGAGGCTTTGGGAGAGTAACCAAAGCATGAAGCTCTGAACCTGCTTCTGAAAGGTAGGATTGTAAGACATCAAATTCTAGGAGGAAGCGACTGGATCCTAAACAGACTAGCTGCCCAACCTGGTCAGCTGCATGCTTGCAGGATGCTCTGTAAAGGGCTCCTGACCCTAAGCATGTTAACTACATGTCGTAATCAATCACACAGACCTGTGTTTGAGACCTAACTCTCCTCCTTAAAACTCCTATTACTCTAGCCCCTGGACCTGTTTCTTTAGCTGATTTCCTCATTATACGATAGAGATGACAGTTCTACCTATTCCACTGGATTGTTAGAGGAAACGTGAGAGAACTTGCATATTATTATTAAATGAGATCACTCAGAGAGACACTTAGCACGGTGCTCAAAAAAGATGGATTATGGGTGAGAAAGAATAAAAAGAAACAGATTATCTATACTTATAGGGGAGTGGGAAGGAGGAAAAGAACAATTAAATAAAACCACTTAAAAAACACCATTAGTAAAAGTGATTTGCCAACTCAAATACTTAAGTCTTAGAGTTGGGAAACTGTCATTTCTCTAAGGATAGGATGCAAATAAGTTTCCCTTACTATGGGGGCTGCATTTGTCCCTCCTTCCCCACAGAGAACTGCTCTAGAGGCAGTTCCTCAAGTTTGCTGAGGGTCCTTTATCAAGATCTTTCTTTTATGGCCACCTAGTGATACCTCCGTTGGGATAAAAATTCCGTTAACTCCATTTTCTAGAGGAGAAACCAAGACTCAGGTTGAGATCTACACCAGCAACCCAAGCTCATTAGTAATTGATCTCAGATTCAGACACATCTCTGCTGAAATGTCAGGGGTCTGGCAGGCCCCTTCAGCACTCTGGACACTTTCCCTGAGCCCAGTTAATACTCATCATGGCCTCTACAAGGGAACCACTCAGCACCAGATGGTTTTGAAAGTACTTTGTCAATGCGCATAGAATCATTTCCCTACAAGCTAGGTGGTTAATTTTTATTAGCCCCACTTCACTTTGAGGCAATTGAGTTAATTATTTGAGCCCAGAGCCCCTTGGTGGTATCAGCTGAGATAAAGATCACAGGGATTGGCCCCCAGTCCCAATCAGAGCTTTTGTTCACTATCTTTGCTCCAGAGAAACTCCAGTACTCAATTGCTCATTAACATGATTTGGATAATTTTCTCAATAGCCTCCAGTGGAACAGCTAAAGAACTAAGCTGAAAACCCCAGTCTGGTCAGATGCTCCCCTTCCCCAAACTTTAGTCTTTCTCCATAGTAAAAAGACAGATCCACATTTGAATTCTCTCTGGGACAGTCACTTGCTGGGTGATCCTAGTTTATAATGACCTCACTCTGGAACTCATTGTAAAATGAGTATATAATACCACTCAGTTCATGAGTTGTTTCAAGGCCTAGAATGGTAATATTTGTAGAGATGCCTTGGACTGTGCCTGTGTTTGGTGATGGAGGGAAGGAGTAAAGAGGGAAGGATGAAGGAGAGGAGAGAAGGATGGAAGGGAAAGAAGGTAAGGAGGTAGGAGGGAGTAGTTGATTTATTGAATGCCTATTGGGTGACAGGAAATGTGTAAACAATATTTTATTTGATTCTTTCAACAGTCCTGTAAGATAAGTGGTATAGCCCTCATTTTATAGATGAGGAACCTGAGTGAAGGAGTTTTTTATAAAATTATACAGCTGGTAAGAGCAAAGATTCAAACCAAGTCTGGGTGACTTCAAAACTGTTTGTAGAAGTGTAGACTCCTCCAGCCCATCTGGAAAACAGTATAGAGGGTCCTCAAAGTAGATCTATTATATTATCCAGCAATTCCACTCCTAGGTATCTACCCAAATAATACAAAATCACTAATTTGAAGGAGTAAATGTACTTCTATGTCCTTAGTAGTAATCAAGTTATGGAAACAATATAAATGCCCATGGACAGAGCAGTGGGTAAATAAGATATGGTATATATACACAATGGAATACTTACTACTCAGTCATAAAAAAGATAAACTCTTGTCATTTGTGACAACATTAATGGAAGTGGAGAAGATTACGCTACGTAAAGAAGTCAGAAAGAGAAAAACAAATACTAGATGATTTCACTCATGTGTGGAATATAGAGAAAACAAAACAATAATCACCAAAAATAACATAAAGGAAACTGACAAAACTAAACCAGAATAAACCCTGGAAATATGACTGTAGAACTGAGGCTACTAGGGGGAATTTGGGAGTGGGAACAAAAGTGGGAGAAGGCACAACAATGAAAATTATGGAATTATGGGTATGTGAATAGTGGGGATGTGGTGGTAACATGCATCTAATGAGTTGTGAATATTTTCCCCTACATCGTAGTGTTGTAAACCACTGTTACCTCAAGGGAGAAAAATCTCTCTCTCTCTCTCTTTCCATTTCACTCTTCTTAATCCCTCTTTTTCCATTCTTCTTTTCCCCTTTCATTCTGTCTCTCATTTGATCACTCTCTTTTAATCTTGATCCCTATCAGCCCATGCTATTTCTCTAAATAACCATCTGGGAAAAAGTAAAGGGAAAAGATCGGACAGTGATATGGCAGCCAGAGTAGCAGAGATCAGAAGCCTAGTCTTCTGTGTAGACTCTGAGTTTGGGGACTCAGGGGAGGAGGTATATTTGAGAGAGAGCTGGGAGGGGCAGGGAGAGAGTTTTTCCTCTATGAATTTACAAGCTGAGGGTGAAGGCCAAGCCCCAGGCAAAATCAACCTCTAAAATGTCTCCAGTGAGTTAGAAGAACAGCCCAACATTTTCTTCTATCTCCATTGCTTAGGTAAAGTTCAAATCTCACCTAGAGACTGGGTTCAAATTTCAGCCCTGTCATTTAAGACCGTAAGACTTTGGACAAAGCCCTTCATGGCACCTGAGCCTCAGTTTCCTTATCTGTAAATGGCAGAGGATTAAATAAACCAGGTGAGGCAGGCACAGGGCTGCACCCTGCCTGGGACCCAGCAAGCGCTCTCCAAGAGCTCAGTGGTGCTCCTGGTGCTGCTCCCATTCACCAGTAATGAAGCTCTGTCCCTGGTTTCCTTAAAACTATTATCTCTGACAAGTAGGTCTTTTATAAATGTGAACTTTTCCCTTTCTGCAGACTTCCCATGGTGATCTGGACCCTTTAACTCCCTTTAACTACAGAGGTGTCAAGGAATCTTTGTGAATCAGCCATCAAGTGTAGGCTGCTTGACGTGACTGTGGGGTTAACTTACAAGTGACTAATTTTTGGAGGCGCGATTTTGTACCTTCCCACTGGTGGCACCAGGGCCGGGTGTAATTACCGTTGATGAGTTTACTGAGTGGCTCATTAAAATGTCGGTATTAATATCCATATGAATACTTTCAACAAAACCTTTTGTTCTTGGAGTAGGGGGTGTGGGAGGTAGTTACAGGAACTGTCTTGCTTTTCCAAATTTAATTGTCTAAATACAGTGCTGTCTCAGCAATTCGGGACATTTTTTCGCTTTCTCCTGCTCTTTCTTCACGAGGCTCTGCCAAAAGCCTACTTTGGCAACAGGAACGATTCGTTTGTGTTTCAATAAACTTGCTCCATCAGAGTCACTTATCCCAGCAGGGGCACGGAGAGTTGAAATGTGCTCTTTAACCAGTGAGAACTGTTATTTATTAGAGATGAGTCTGGAGCAAGTGTTGTGGGAGTTTGGGATGAAGAGGAGCTTAATAGCTCGTAAGGAGGTCATCTTTATTTTAGCAGATGCTTTGGGCTACACATGAATGTCAGGGTCACAGTCTCCCTAAAGACAGACTTCCCACCCCCCTTTCACATTTTGCTGAATTAATCACTAACTTTGCTTTGAGTGTTTAGCATTTTGCAAATCTTTGCTACAGGAATCCTCACAGTAACATACAGAAGGAAGAACTATTATTGGCACTCATTTTGTAGATGGGGAAACTGAGTCTCAGAAATATTAAGCCATTTGTCCAGGTTCACATAGAAATCAAGTGGTGGCATCGGTATCATCAGACCCAGGCTTCTGATTTCAGAGCCTGCTATTTGAACCATACTCCTCTGTTTTGGGGTCCTCGCACCCCATCCTCAGGCTTAAAAATACAAGAGAAAGAGTGAGAGTACAAACTGATCACTAAAACGTGTCTGTGCTGAAATCCAAGTAAGTGTAGTTTAAAAAAATAATGTGATTTCTTTGACAGGAAAGAGTTCACCTCAAGGGCCTATGCTTTACTTGACTATGACAACTTTTTTTGTTTTGTACCTCAGGCAAGTTTCAGGGGAAAGACTAGAATGTTAATCGAAAATAAGTGCAACTCATTTTTGGCTGTCCGTCTTCCCCATGTGCTTAGCCAGGGTGAGGTGTCTTTTCATGGAGGTCCCTCAGACTCCTAAATAATTTTTACTATGGAAGTAATTTTAACACTCTTGGTTATCTATTTTTCTAAATGTGCCACCCGCTAAACACTAACCTCCAGGTTAGGTATGGACAGCCCATTCCTAACAGTGCTTGGCGTATATGTGAGTTCAGTGAATTTGCTGTTGAAATGTACTGATTTTGTCAGAGCACAGAGGGAAAGTTCTCCATCCCATCTTGGGTTCTTCTCAGGCTCCACAAATGAACAAGTTAACATCAGACGGATTAGTAGGAGAAAAGGATGCAATGTAGTTATACACATATTGCAAATTTACTTGGTTGTAAAAAAAGAATAATGGAGTGGATATTTGTCCTGCATTTAGGGACCTGGGTTATTAAGGGGAGAGGGGGAGACCTCACATGACAGATAAGAAGGGGCAACCTCATCCTTATTCTGAGAGTAAAAATGAGACTGTTAGATAGGAAGACGTGTTCACTGATAAACCTACAGCCGGATGAGATCCCCCAAACTACATTCTTCTCGATCGTAAAAGGGGGCACAGTGATGGCTTCTTTGATTAGGAAAAAGCAGAAGCTTCAGTCATGAAGATCTGTTTGAGGTAATTTTGATCTACTTAGGTAAGGATAGACGCTTCTTCCCTGCCTCAAAGGATTTCATTACTCTTAGCTCAAAATACTCAGCAAGCCAGAGTGAGGTATCTTGAGGAGACCAATT
>PVIJ01000901.1:27859-237222 GCA_004024925.1 Scalopus aquaticus
CACACACACACACACACACACACACACACACACACACACACACACACACACACACACACACACACACACACACACAGTTCCTGAAGCTGTTGGTCTGGAGTGAGACCAGAAAAAAAAATTCAATTACAAAAAGAGCTTTAAAAAATTGCTCCAGAGCATACTTTCTTCTTAACAAGAAACAAAAAAGGAAAGAAGGCCCCATTTTGAATTGACCTTATTTATTTTCCTTCTCAAAAGGTGCCAAGAAGACTAGATTAAGATAAAAGTTGGGGAGAGGCCACCCAGAAATGATAGCTCAGCTTTTGACAGTTGCTGAGCTTATATCTGATTAAGGATTGCCCTGCAACCGAAAACGGTTCCTCCTCCCAGCTGGTTGGACCCATACACTCGTAGGTCTCACAGTGTTCGGCCTTTTCAGGGACCAGGGTACAGGCTGGGGGCTCTTGTCATTTCCCCCTACTCCCACCCCTCCTTCCTTCCTTCTCTCCTGGCAGAGGCCATATCCTGTTGCTCTGAGCAAAGCCCAAGAGAAAGGCCAGCAGCAAGTTATTGTGCTGGGAATGAAGACAAATGAGTCCCTTTTTTGTGGGGCTCCTGGCATCCTGTTGGAGGAAGGAAAGGACAATGCTTTGAGGGAGCTGGCTCTGCTGACCCTCTCCTGAAGGGCTCTCCCCTCCCCTTTCCGGTGCAGCGTTTGTCAACCCCAAAGCTCTGTTTCCTGAGTAATCATTAGATGCACGTGTGAGGTATGTGGTACCTCCCCCCAGCCCCCCAGCAGATTCCTGGCCCAACCTCAGGAAGTACAGCTCAAAGAGCCCTGGGCTGGGACCCTGAAACAGAGGACAGTCTTGGCTCCTTCTCTCCCTGCCAGGGTGACTACTGCCAGATCGCTTCCCATCCTGGTTTCTGTTTGGCATTTTTATAGTGCTGCTAGGTGCCTGAAAGTGCCACCTGCATCTGTGGTTCCCAGCCTTCTCACTGTGACCCCAAATCACCTGGGGGACTTCCGAGACTTCCACTGTAAATATGCCAAGCCTGCTGTCTAGACACACAGAGCACACATGTCATCACGGGAAGAGTTCTGTGGTGATCCCGGACTCGAGAAGAAAGGATCATCCCTCCCACTCCCCTTACTTGTCTCTTTCCTGTCCCTCTTGAATAGATTGTGGATGAGAGACTGATATGTGCAGGATCCCAGAAGCAGGAAGGAGTAGGTTTAGAAGAGTGAACTTCAGAGACAGATTCCCAGCAATCGAAACACAGATCTACCACTAGGTAGGTGGCCTTAGGCAGAACTTCTAACCAGTAGGTGCTTCACTTTATTCATCTAGAAAACATTAGTAATAGTAATAACTACTTCCTAGTGTTATTACAGGAATTAATTGAATTGATAGATCCGGAGCCCTAAAATAGTATTTGGTAAAAGTTAAATACTTCATAAGTGTAAATTAGCCTTCTTATTATCATAGAGGTTCACAGGTACATTTTTCCTTCATTGAACAGGTGATGAGCACCTTTCTAGATCTAATATCAGCCCCAGCACTGGTGATTTAGGAACAAGGGTCCACGTGCTAATCTTAGAAGCTTTCAGGTTAGCAGAGTCTTTTAGAATCATAAAAAATGAACTATAATACAATATTGCCACAGTCTTAATCTCCAAAGAAGCAAACTTAGTTAGGTTTGAACATACAAGATGCTTTAGGGAATGCCTTGGGACTAGCACCTGGCGGTGCGGTGAGGTTGGAAGCAGGATGACAACACGAGAAGTCACTCCATGATGCCGACCTCAACACAAACTTGGCAGACCCCACCAAGAACTCTGGAACTAGAATGGTCATCCAAAGTGTCCAAAATTAGGCTGAGATGGACTGGCCCTTAAATACTACTACGTCTATGGATCAAGATAGATTGTCTGCCCCAGTAAGAGGTGTGGCCTGAAGTGAGGTTGCTCTCTGGTCTTGAAGCAGCTTTGAAGGTTGTCTGCTGACAGCCCTCCAAGCAACTGGAGGAATAAAATGTTCTTCATTAAAAGTGGGTCTGGATGGTGCAAAACAGCATCCACTCTTTCAAATACGAAAGGCTGACTCAGATGAGATGACAGGAAGTACAGATAAGCAGTTAATATTTGAACCTCCTAATGTTTCTAAGACATTTTATATTTTTCAGTGGGTTCTCCCACACATATTAATAATGACTTTTACTTCGGGGACTCAAGGCAGGCTGGGAAGCCATATGTTTAAAGGAAAAATTGCTGAAACTGGAGCTAGAGAGAACATGGAATCCCACCTCTGCCACTGGTTAGCAAGGAGCTCTTGAGCAAATTGCTCATGTTTTCTGAGTCTACTCAGTACAGAGAAATGATCATACACAATTCACAGATGTGATGTAAGGATTTAATTAAGTGTTAGATATAAAACAGTGTCTGGCACATAGTCAGAGCTTGGAAGAGTGACAACAACAAAAACAACTTCAAAAAAATGCAACAGCAAGACACATTATCTTTCCCATTTTACAAATGAAGATACTGAGACCCATGAAGGTTAGGTACTTTCTTAACAACTCACAGTGGACTACTGGTAAATCCATGACTAGCTGATCTACTGAGCTAAAAATTGAGTAACCAACCCATAGATTGTCATCCTACCTATGGAGTCCGTAGAAATAGAACAGTTCAGGCCCCAAATTTAGGGACTTGAGATTTATTGTCACTTATATGTATTATTTCCAAATCCTTCCATCTGACTGGCATCCAAAGTTTCTAGATTTGGGAAACCACAAGTCCAAAGCTCCCTCTGTCTCTGAATCCCAATTATGAGTCATACATCTATGCTGAATCGATGTACACACTATACACTTCCTGGATCTTCCTGGATTCTGTTTCACTCTGTATTGCAGGGGACCAGAGGCTGAGGCTGGCAAGTCTAGTTCCCAGAACATCCTGTCTTCTGGTGTAGATGTAAGCATGCAATGTTTAGTCTATTGTTTGTTTCTACCAAGTCTGGATTTCAAGCTCTTTGCTAGAGGATTAGAATTTAGGAATCCAGAACAAGTGGTCTTTCCAAAGCACTCCTGGTCACGTCTTCTGCATTTATTCATGCTAAGAACTTTTATAATGTTACTTATCTCGACTGCTACAATCAAAATGTATCTCTCATGGTGACTGGGTTTAGCAGGCAACTCAGAGGGGCTTCATGCATTGGCATGTGAGTCACATTCTCACCCCCAAAACAGTGTTTTGAAATTGAGAACTGTTTGCAATTACTGCATTTACTGTTCAAAACTATTAATTATAGTTAAAGTTATTCTGAATTTTGCAAAGGACATTTGCAGGCATGTTGTAATGGAGGATGGACAAAGATGAATCCCAACTCTATCTCTTACTGACCTAAAGCAAATAACCTTGTTTATCAAAGACTCAGCACCCTCATCTAAAAATGTATTAACGATAATAATGTCATTATTATACTTTCTATGGTTACCATAAGGGTTAATGAGAAAATACATGTAAAATGCTTAGACAGGCTTAGACACATGGTAATAGTTCAGTACTCATTGTTTGAAGTTATATTCCATAATTATTCTTGGGATTTAATAATTTGGGTAAAAACAATTAGTATAATGCTTGACACAGAATTGGTGTACAGTGACTCTTCATCATCAGTAGCATTGTTGTTGTTATTGACTGATCTTTTACTTTTCATTCATTCAATCATTTATTCATAAACCTGAAGTCAGACACTGGTCTTACCAGTGGAATGAGTGAGGCATTCCTGGTGTCTGGATGGTTACAACAATATAGGGTGGGAGTGGGGGAAGCAGATTAATCAACTAGGAAGGGTTTTAACTACCTTTTCAGAGTGGGGGAAACTAAACTTTAGTGGGAGCAGTAACTTTTAGATTAGAACAGAGAGCAGGAAAATTTCCACTCAGTTAAGTGTTGAAGGAAGTATGTATGTTCCCTGGAGAAGTGGGGAAACAGTATCTCACATCAGGAGCCCCAGGATACCCAGTCGCTGGTGCTGTTATCTGTGGTCATCTGGCTGAGGGTGTCTATCAGATCTCTCTGCTGTGAAGGTACCTTATGCCTTTGAAGTTGTTAAGTAACCTGTAAAGCAGAGTACATTGACTGTGACTATCCTGTTCCCCAACAGTTTTTCATCTAATAGATTTAATGTCCATTGATGATTTTTGGTTGAACCCAGTACTATTTGGCAGTTATAAAATGGTGGTGACTTTCTATTTTTTTACCTTTCCTGCTACATTTATTAATTGATGTTCTTCAGAAAGAAAGAAGTTTTTTTGACCCCACCTCCAGGACAAAGCCACTCTGACACTTGTGGTATTTTGGATCTACTGTCAGAGATTCAAATTCCATTCAGATTAGAAGTCCAATTGATCCAGCCTGGGGAGGCAAAACAATTTAATTCACATTTCCATTATGGCTGGGGGGGGGAGGGGTCTTGTGCCAAAGATAGTATGCTATGCAATCATTAAAAGTTGAGAAAAGTAGAAGTCAGGCAGGCAAAAGCATTAGTTACCCCTTATAGCAAGTGTCAAGGCTGATGGGCAGCTTTCCATCACTGCTTGAGATACTCTTGCCTTCTAGATAGCAGTGGTTAAAAACAATAGAAAAACATCTGAAATAAAATACCAGTAGGCTATGTAAGATGATTTGGGACTTATTGTGGCCCAGACTCTATCTATCCTTTGCTCATTGTATGTGGTCTTCATTCCCAAGATTACATCTACTAGCTCAAGTTGTAACCTCTATATTCCAATCAAAGGCAGGAAAAAAGTTAAAGAAAATTGCACTTATGTCTTTTAAGGCTAATTGCTGGAAGTTGGACACAACATTTCTGCTGGTATCCCAGAAGGCAGAACTTAGTCTTATGCCCTTGGTTATCTAAAATGAAAACCGAGGGAATAACTATTTGCCTGATTAAGAACTAAGGTTCTGTAGAACTATAGAAGGAAGGGAAACCAAACTAAGAATAATTAGCAATGTCTTCCACAGATCCCACAATGGTACATGTTCATTCTAAAGGTTTGAAAAAATAAAGCTCAGTGAAACTGAGCCAGCTGGCAAAGGTCACACAGATAGTAAATTATTGTATCTGATTAATTCCAAACAACACTATGCTATAGTGACTCTGATTTTGTCTCATTTTATCCGTGTACTAACTCTATATTTAATATAGTTTTGCTGAATTGTCTTCTTTGTGAATTGAGTTGCTGCCTCTTGACATAATGGCTAGTGATATCAGGGCTTTCATAGAAATGTGCTGTTCATTTCTGGCCATTGTTCCCTGGAAGACCAGTTCAGGCTGCAGAAACTCTGATATGTATGTGGCAGTGACAGGAGATGCAGATGGAAAATAGAATGTTGGTGGGTATGTATTGGAAAGTACCCCAGTCTGGGAGCCTGAACATGAGTTTCTAGTCCCAGCTCAGTCACTCTTCAATTGTGTGATGCTGGACAGATGATGACCCACTGTCGCTCAATTCCCTCCTCTATGTGATCCTTCAAATTTTCGTTCTCTCTCATTTTAGATAATATCTGCTTTCATAAGATCTCAAACCAGGATCTGGATTATGAAAAGAGTTAGAGCTTCCACTTCCCTATATTGTTCAATTTTAGAATCTGTTTAATTGCAGGGCCTGGCAAATAATCTGGTTTGCATTTTGATTTTATAAAAACTCATGTGATTAATGGGAAACCTTCATTATTCAAAAGCTCCATGAGCAGGAATCATGTATGATTTTTCTCACCATTCTATCCCAACAACTGTTGCAGCCCCTGGTTCCTGGTGAACTCAACACCGATAGACTTATCGACTGAAACAAAGACTCTCCTAGACATATGCAGCAAATTATTGCCCTCCTCAAAAGTGAATATGTGCTTCAGGGAAGGAGTAAGGAAACTAAGATTTTCACAGTATTTTACAATTTACCTGATTTGCTTTTCACAGTAACTCTTCAGGAAAGCTATTATAATCGATCTCCATTTCTTATGGATGAAAAATAGGAGATGAAGCAACTTATCTAAGATATCATTGTTCTTAATATGAAATATTTAGAAACTATATAAAGAAAACTTAGATCACACCCATAAGACATAAAAGTGACTTGCACAGCACTTATGCCACGTGCTGTTACTCAAGGCAATTCACGAGGCCATCCCAAATTCAAGGGGAAACAGACTCCACCTTTCGCAGAGAGCAGCAGCAAAAATTTTGTGGCTGAGATACCCCCATAAAAGTGCATGTGTGTAAAGATCAAGGTGCATCTCAATGAATGAATATGGAGTGACTTTCAGGAATAGAAAAGCATGCAAAAATGTATTTAGTGTATAACCATTTGTGTAAGAAAGAAGGGGAAATCAGAAAATGCACATGTTACTTTCTGCTCACTTTTACATAGTGAAATGCCATAAACCAGGAAACTGATTACCTACAAGGGGTTGAGGAAATGAGGTGGAAAGGATCAGGCAGGAAAGATATATCCCTAGGTACTTCTTGTATAGTTTTCACTTTGGAAGCATGTTAATGGTCTAAATATTCAAAAACTAAAATTAAATCAACAGGGAAAATTGAATATAAACAGAATTAAACATACTCAGTAATTATTCCAGATGCTGGAGGGGTCTAAAGCCTCTATAAAGACCTTATTGGTACAATTGAAAATTTTGGAATACAAGCTCAATGTAAAAGCGTTCTTTTAATGTTAATGTTCCTTAACTGCACTGGGATTATATATATTAAAAAAAATCCTTGTTTTTATGTACTAGACACAGAGTATGAAGAGGTGTGATGTATGGGCATGATCCATGCAACCTATTCTCAAATGGTTCCAAAACATAAATTATGTATTATATAATCTTACAAGATATCCCAAGGGCAGTTTTAAACTTTAATAATGGGAGCATAAATTCTACAAACATTCACAGTATCACTTTAAAGTCCAGTTATATTTAGTCTTTTGAATAACTTTCTGTTTGTTTTGAATGTTATTGTTTGTTTCAGCAAACAATCGGAGGGGGTTATTTGTTGATGAACATTTGTCATCTTTCATCAGAGAATTGAAAGAAAAAAAAGATAGCAAATTTGGCAAAATGTTAAAAATTGACAAATTCTGGGCAAAGGGTACACAGGGGATCCTGTGATATTCTTGCAACTGTTTTTGTAAGTTTGCAATTGCTTCAAAATATTTTTTAAAAGATTTTACAGTGGGTGAATGAGGCATCCAAGGTTTGTTCCTCCACTTGTTTGATAGCAAAGCTCAAGTTCATTCTTCATGACACTGCCTTTCATTTTGAGTCCTGGGGATGGACTCCCATGGACCTGTGCTCACACTGTAATAATTAGGACCACGCAGGACCGTGGGCACCACTGCCTGCAATCGGGCAGTCAGCCTGCAGTCTTGGGGCAGAGGAAGGGAAAAGACTCCTGCTGCCGCTGACTTTGAAGGACTCACTCTAATCCACTGCACTAACCAACTCCAGATCTTTCCCTGCAGAGAACCGTGTAATAGGCATGTAAAAGCGATGAAGGGGATTGCTTTGGAAACTTGTGTAAATAACTCTTTGAGTAGGAGAAAGATTGCCAACACCTGCTTTTTGTTTTCTGGTATTTATTAGAGCCACCCTGTGAGGGACCTCTAAGCTTCCTGGATCTTATTCATTTATCTGAGTTCATTCCTGGTTCAGGGTCAGCATTTTTGGGGGCCTAAGAAAAGTCGGTCAGGATCAGTGGCGGGTCACTGACTCTGGGCTTTCAGTAGGTGAGTATGGTTCATAAATCCCCAACTAGATGATAATGATCTTGAGGCCAAATCTGGCTGTTCACCTTGGTTTTGCTAATACATTACTTCCTACTCTTCTCATCCCACAGACATTTGTTTATCCCTCCATCTGTCCATCCACTCACCCATTTACCTAGCCACTATTCAATAGTAATTATTGGTAGAAACCATGAAGGGCATTATGCTAGACCCTGGGAATACAGTGATGAATAAGAAAGATCTTTGCCCTCGGGAAGAGAAGGGGGTAGAGCACTTAATACAGGGAGGTACCAGTGTCAGAGATAGGGACACCTCTCCCAGCCTGATGCCACTGATCCAGGGAAGTCTTGAGCTGGGTCTCAAGTATGGGAGCACGGTGGTTAGGCAGAGGAGTAGCGTGAGTACAGGCAGCGTAACCTGAACTCCTGCTGCTCTAACGTTTGATCCATTAACCAGCAGATGCAGCATCACCTAAAACTTATTAGAAATGTAGGCTCCTGGGCCCCACTCCAGACCTACTGAGTCAGATTCTGCATATTAACAAGATCCTCAGAGAATTTCCTTTCACATTAGAGTTTGTGAAGTACTAGTCTAAACACCATTTCTTGGAGAAATTATCAGCAGTTGCCAGGCATCACACGCCTGATTCAGACTCCCTTCTCTCAGGCACAGCTGTCTCCCACTGCTGGCTTGAACCAGCTTGAACCCAGCTCTGGGCTCTACGTCCCACTCCTACCCTTGCTTCAAGCACAAGCTGTCCAGCCATCTTCAAGTTTTTGGAAAATGACAAGTTCCTTTCTCTGGAAGAGCGGGCACATCTAGCTTTCTTTTGGCTATAACTCTGTACTTTTTGACCCAGGAATTCCATCTGAGGACATTATCCCAAGGAAAAAAATCCAAAAGAAAATAGTCATTTATAGTCTGATGTTAGATGTTTACAACTGTGTCATCTTTAATCATAAACAATCAAAGGAGAGACAACCCAAATGCCCAGCAAAGGCGTAGGCGTGGGGCCGGGAGCTGGTTTTCCCTGAGCACACTCAGCGATAGCCTGGGCTGCCTCCAGGAATGGGTCCTGATGTCATGGGAAGTGTCCTCAGTGGGAAGTCTGAAGACCTGGGTCTACTTTTAGTCCTGCCCCTCTGGACTAGGTCCCCTTGGGTAAGCCCATTCCCATCTGTGAGCTTTGGGGTCTTCTGTGATCGCTAAGCTTTGACGTGATTCAGGCTGTGCTCTTCGGTGCCCTAAACCCTCCCAGCATCAGCCAGTCCTTCCACACAAAGAGGTGAAGGTCAGAACACAAAGACCCTGGGAAGGGTGGCATAGAAACAGATTCTGGCATCAACAGTAACTGCAGGGAGAGAGGAAAAGAACATGTATTTAACTCATATTCTGTGCAGACTCTGTGAGACTAATAAAAGCTAATGTTTACTCAATATTTGCTGTTTGCCAGACCCGGCTTAAAGTGCCTTATATGAATTAGTTCACTTAATCCTCACATCAACACAGAAAGTAGGAATGATTAGCCCCCCATCTTCCAGATGAGGTTTGGGAATGAGGTTTGCCCGAGTCACTCTGCTAGGCATGATGGAAACAAGAGTTGAACCCTCGAGGTCTGGTTCCAGAGGTCACATGTTTAACCCTTAACCAGTGACCCCCACATGCAGTGTAATCATGACCTGACAGCTTATTAGGAAAGCAGCACCATCCATAGTCTCTGAATCAGAAACTTGGGGGGCAGACCCAGCATTCTCAGTTTCAATAAGCCTCCCACCCCAGTGATTCTGATCCATGATAAATTTCTTGAACCATTGCTGCTCTAGCTATGTGCAGATTCTAGTCTTCATAACATTCTGTAGAGGGAGAATGAGCATCATTTTATTGCTGAAGCAGTAGAGGATCAAAGGGTCAAATGCGCATGATCAAACCACAGAGCTAGGACTTGAATCTGGGTGCGCTGATGTCTGCACAGCTCTGTCTGTAGTACCACACCCATGTTCAATGCCTCTGCAAAAGTCAGTTTATCCAGAAGCAGAGGAGTGGGAGGAAAGGGAAAGGAAAGCACTGACCCGGACACTTGAGGGGTGCAGGAGGAGGGTGGGAAAGAGAACACAGGTGGAAAAATAAGCCAAGCCTCCTCTTGTTGGCCGCTGGGCCCCTGGAATGATGGTGGCTGCTCTGTTCTGCCTGGTTGGCCATCCTGTGTGTACTGGGCCACCGATTTTCCTGGGCCTCACAACACAGGACCTATTTTTAGCTCAGCTCTGACGGGACATGTTGGTTGGGTGTTGCCAAATCACAAGAACAATCACACCCTGGTAGGAGGCAGGCTCTGCTTGGCTCACACATCTGCAGGGCTGCCTGGGCCTGCTCCCAGCCTCCACCCAGATGCTGGTCCCACCTGAATGGGCCCTAGATGGGAAGAAAGAGTTTCCAGGGGAATTCAGCCCATAGAACATCCATTTTCTGGCTATAGGATGCTGTTGCTGAGCAGATTGTCAAAAATCAGCGCTCCGGAGGGACACTGATTTATCCCTAGTCACCCAGCCAGTTGGTGGCAGGTAGGAATCAGGAGCCAGGCTTCCTGAACCTTTTCCCTCTAGAATCCAGACGATCTTTGAGTTCTCTGAAAGGTTTGTTTTGTGTTCTGTCTGCTTTTGCTAACAACAACAATATTAACAAATTAGCCCAAGGAGTGCCAGTGCCCATTATAACAGATGGAGCTTCCCAGGAGGCAGTTTGCAAATGGAGACCCCAGGAGGTAATTTTCTACAGACAGAAACAACAATCCACAGAAACTAGAAAAGAGAGCATAAATTATGACTCCTGGTGACAATCATCGGCAGTATTTTTATGCTAATTTCTTCCCAAAGTGCAAAAAGTTTCTTCCTCTTTATTATCTAATAACTCATCACAATTTACCTGAGAGAGAAGAGAGGCCAGAGATGTTTTAATATTGTTAATTATAAAGATGCTAGTAATGATAATAACTGTTAAATTTGGTGTCAGGCTCTGTGTTTTGCATTCATTAGCTTGTTTAAGCTTCATAATAATCGCTTGAGGTGAGTAACACTAGCTTCCTTTAATAATGGAGAAATGGGGATTAGAAAGCATATGTCAACCACTCAAGGTCACGCAGCTAGTAGGTGTGAGAGCCAGACCTGAGGCTCCAATGCCTATCAGCTTAGCCATATGGCACATAGGCCTCTAGAAAACAGGAGACTGGAAGGGAAAGCAGGAGACAAACAAATGGACAGACACATGAGAGCAACCTTTACATAGCAAATGGGTTATTTTTTTAGAGTGAAGAATGAGCAAGATCTATTCCCCAGCCAAACTGGAACTGTTGGGTAGATGTTGCCAGATGCAAATATTATTTATTGTGGCAATGAGCATTGTTGCTCACGCTAAGCTCCTCAGAAGTTAGCCAGCCCTCAACTCTGAAGATGTACAAGTGGTAGTTGAGATAATTCATCTAGAATGGAGTAGAAGAGAGAACTGGATTAGACAGTCCCCAAGAACCCTTTCATCTCTGAGATTCTGCGTGCACGAATGAGTTAGCATTTGTAGAGTAGATGCTATACTCGATACTTTTCCACACCTCCAGTCTCCATACAGGGCTGCCTAGGCAGTAGTAAGAAAATGTTTTCAGGCACATGACTTTACCAGAGATGCCATCTACTTCCTCTGCATGGGCCTCAGAATGCACCACCAGGGAGTAGCTTTCTCTATGCATGCTTGCAGGCCTCAACTCTACTAAATGTTGAGCTAAAGTTAAGCCCTCACTTCCCAGACTCTTTAGCCCCTAAGCAAAGCAGGTCTGACTAGTTAGATGTAAACAGAACTGAAGTGTGCAAATTCCAAGAAGTGTCCTCTTCTGCTATTCTCCTTCCTGAAAACATAGCTAATCATTAAAACTTTGAGCAGCCATCTTGAATCATAAGGTAGAAGTCAGAAGCTGAGAATGGCAGAGCAGAAAGATAGCAAGAGCCTCAGCCTGACAGTCAGGTTGCTGCTTTCCTAAGCTGTACTGCCCACAGGACTTGAGAAAGAACCTTTACTGTTACTTTGGTTATCTCTTACTCTCCTGGAATCCAATTCTAACTTTTTTTTTTTTAAGAAATTTTTTTAAAGATTTATTTATTTATGCATACAAGCTGGGATACAGACCAGAGGCATGGGGCAGCGAGAGGGTTCATCAGAGACAGAGTGGGAGCAGAACAGGCAGATCAACGGAAACACACTGCTGAGGGGAGCAGTGGGTGAGGCAGGAGAGGTCTGCCGTGCCATGTGGGAATCTCCCCGGCTGGGTATCAAACTCGTGTCGCCACTGCCAACAGCTCCACAGCGCAGCGCTTAACCGCTGCGCCACCAGGGAGGCCCCCAATTCTAATTTTTACAGAATGGAAGAAATTCAAATTTATCAGGTGAGAAGAGGATTGTGAATGTAAATCTGAAAGGGCTATTGAGATGTAAATTAGTTTAAAAGAGGAGGAAAGAAGACGTAGAGATAAAGGAAAAGAAGGTAAGTAGGAGAAAGGGCAGAGGAGGAGGAGAGGGAAGAGGAGGACAAGGAAGAGGAAAATAATGACAAAGATGACAACGATTTGGACAATGACAAGAATGTGTCATTTACAATCAGGCTATAACATTCCTCATGGCCACGGCAGAAAGGACTGTGTTCCCTCTGTCCTAGTTAATATGTTTACAGCATCTCACCTGAAGTGTTGGGTCTGCTTTCTACTTGGCTTCTGTCCCTAACCTCTCCTTTCTTCTCCTCCATGCATCCTGCAGACTGTTGTCCTAGTCACCATCTTACTCAAAATCCTTCCAGGCTTCACTCTGTGATTAATCAGGGCTCCTTAGCTTGACATTTGCCAAAAATTTACCTTTCCTGCTTTCGACCCACTTAACACCTCACCCCTTCATGCAGCTTCCATTTCAGCAAGACTAAATGAGTCACTCTTTCCCCAAATGTGCCTGCTAAACCCCTGCCTCTGTCCTTTGCTGGCCCTGGTTTCTCCACCTGAAAAGCCCTTTGGTCTTATCTCGGAGTGCTGACACCTCTTCTGTCCTTTGGGTCTCTGGACAGATGCCCCCTTCTTTTTGAATAATGCTCAACTCTCCCTGCTCCAGCTGGACTCAATCTCCAAAGCCCCCTGTGTGTATTTTTCTACCAAACAGACTTCCTCCTCCTTTGACCTTCCACGCCAGCCTGTGGCTTGACTACCGAAGGAGGAAGGGGGAGAGGGATCTCTCTCTGGGGCTAATGATTGGGACTAGTCACTGTTGCAATGCAGTACAGCTTCCCTCTGGCCTCTTGATCCTAAACAGTTACTGTGACCCTCAAGACACCCCCATAATGTGACCTTTTCATTCTTGTGAAAATGTCCCAGTCCTGGCAACTAAATCACTTATCTCAAGACTTTCTATCTCAGAGACTTGGCATTGCTGTGACCTCCATATGCAATCTTCTCTTCCCCCATAGAGACTCCTCTCTGTTTCTCAAGGCTCTGCTCCCCTTTACTCCTCTGTGAAGACTTCCTGATCCTCTCTGCCAGGTATCATCTCACCCTCTTTAGAAATACTTCCTCACAGAGTATGTATCACTTTTTCCCTCCATTATATAGATCTGAGTTGTTTTATTTGCTAGAAAGTAAGAGTGTGGAGCTTTGAAATTAGCTAATTTGTCATTGAATGAGATATAGTGACCTTCTCAGCCTGAGTTTCCCTAGAGGTAAAGTGGAGATCCTAACGCCCACCTCACAGAGCAGCTATGAAGATTAAAGAAGGTAATCTGGTTCTCAAAGCAAGGCGAGCGTCGCCAGGCCTTGAGGACGCCCAGCAGGAACAAGCATGGCAGAAAGGAGGTTTGCCGGGGCTGATGGCTGAGCTGTTAAATGTGAGGCTTCTGGAAGAAGCCACAATCTGGAGTTAGCTTGGAGTCACTGTTTGTAACTGTACAAGTTACGTGAGCATTGCTGTGTTCTCAGCAACATCTGAACAAGTTGTATTGACTGTACAGAGATGAGAAACCTTGAAACTTTCAGAGGTAGAGACTGAAGATCCTGGTAACTCCAGGAAGTCCCAGGATGTTGACCCTAGATTTACCTGGGCCTCTTGCTACCAGGAAGCACAGGAGAGTGGTGTGCAAATCCTGTGACCTCGGGAGGTTGGGCGGATAGGAGAATCTTTACTGGGGGTCTCGAAAAGACATGGGGATCAACTGTCCTCATGTGTTCTGTGCTGACCAAACCTCTCTCAGGGAGCTGGAGTCTCTCAGAGACTCTAGGGGCAGGAATAAATGTCTGGTTTTAGAAGAAAGTGGTAAGCTAAGGAGAAGACTAAGAACCCACCTTCTGAAAAATTTCATTGAACGAAGTTATTAAGCCTGAGGAACGGAAGGTGAGACAGCTGTGTCCCATTGTTTCATATCCAGTGGGCTATTCCTTGGACATAAACGAGTGAGATAGACCAGCTGCAAAGACCATAGGGAGTGGTGAAAATACATCCAACTCTACCACTTTGTTGTTCTGAGAACTTGGGCAAATGATTTAACTTCTGACCTCAGGTTCTTGAGCTTGAAATAGTACTTAAATTTACTGAGTTTGCAAGAGCTTCATTTATAATCTACTTTAGTCCTAGGAGGACTTGTAACAACCTTACAAGGTGGCCACAATGATTATTCACTCCATTTCTCAGATGAGAAGGAGACGGAAGCAGAAAAACTGAGGTTTCACAGTGTAAATAGGAAGCTGAGGCGCACACGCAGACACTCCAGTTCAGGGTCTGGGCTCTTAGCTACTTTCTGACACAGGCTGGAGTCTGAGCCTTGGTGGGAGTAGGAGCGACCCCTGGTTTGTCACGATAATGGATGTGAGGTACTTAGCCCAGCAGCCTGCATATACTCAGAATACAGTAAAAGCTGCCTATTAATGTTAGCATTATTAACCATTTTCATTGTTCCTTTTCACCTTCTTCCCCCTCCTTTTCTCTATTTTTGTCCCTGTCTCTCCCTCTCTCTCCTCTCTTCTAATTATTACAGTAAGTATTATTTCAACACCCAGCTCCAGACAAACCCCCTTTATGTTTATATACAAACTATGGCTTATTCCTATCACCTTTCTGTTCCCTGCAATCCTCCTTAGTCCCTCCCTAGCCTTTTTTTTTTAAATCCTAAGGATTATTTATCAGGTACATCTATCATTAGGTAATGCTTTAATAACACCTTTCCCATCAGATAGTGGATATTACGTATTCCCTATAACCAGTCGCGCTCTATGATAAATACTGTCCTAAAAAGGAAATTCATGACTCATGATTAACTGAACAGCCAACTGGGAAGCCAGGAAGCTCTCACTTATGAAAATTATTATTGTTTGATTGATTTAAACCCACCCACTGCCTGAGGGTCCTTTGAGTCATGTTGTACATGTGTAGCATGCAAACTGGCAGGGGCTGATTGGCTGGGGATGAAGTCAGGGTTATTTAATATCCTATATTTATAATATCTACTTACAAGGGAAAAACCTCCTCTGTTTTATGCAATTACCTATGATCAGGAATTTGCTGCCAACAAACACACACGCACGCACACGCACACTCACACGCACACGCACACTCACACGCACACGCACACGCACTGACAATGGGTTCTGTACCTTACCTGCCCCAGTAGACCAAGAGAGATGCTTTCTTGTTTCTTCTATACCAGTGTTTGGGCTTGGTGATCTTTCCCCCCCAGTTTGAAACCCAGCACTGTCACTTACTTGATCTGTGACTTCAGACAACTAAGAAACCCCTGAGCCTCAGATTCCCCCTTCAAGGAGATATTGCAAAGGTTAAATCATATGAAATTTCCGGTTTATAGTAAATTACTCAACATGGCTCTGCCAAAGGGATTCAAATGAGACTGGAAATTCAGCTCAGGACAATGGGGTCTATACTTTGGAGATTGTGACTGGGGAGCAATGGGGCTCACCCACCTTAGAAACATCAGCTCTATTCATTTCCTACTGAGAAGTCTACAAACAACAGTTCTTCTACCCAATAAAGCTGAACTCCATCTTCTCTCCTTGAGCACTCACTGCATGTGAGGGACTGGAATAGATCCATGCAGGGTCATTTCAAGATGAATGTATCATTCTGGCTACTGCAGAGCTCATAGGTAACTGAGATCTCTAAGTTAGATGTATCTCTGGACCACCTGTCTCCTGGACCACCTGATGTCTTGTCCTACACCCCAAAGTTAACAAGTCTCAAACTCTGGAGGGGGAATTAGGACCCACATTTTCAAAAGTTCCTCTGATTAGTCTGTGCACTAAGATTTGAGAGCCACTTGCCAGCAGCTAGCAGCATCCAACAAATAGCACTGGCTATTTATTCCTTCATTTGACAAATATTTGCTGAGGGTATTTCTGTGCCATGTACTCTCTCAGACCTTTGTGAGCATTCTTTCATTTAATTCTCTCAACAGGCACTATTGACTTTATTGTTCTAGTAGAAAAATAAGGAAAGCAAAGGGAAAGTACACACTCAACATGACAGAGTATGTTAAGTATCATAAAAGAGGCACATAAATTGTACTCTGGAAATCCCAACAAGAAGGAAATCTCATCTAAGTAAGAGAGATGGTACAAGGAAGATTCTAGAAAGGGTCAGATCAAATATCCTTCAGCATAGTTTTGGAATCTTTCGAGGCTGGGCAAATCACTAACCAAAGAAGCCAATTGCTCACAGAGTCCTGCCTTACAAGGCATGGGAATGTAGTGGTACAACACCACAGAGATATTTTTATGTTACTAAACATTTTTATGCATTTCTCAGAAATAATTGATAACTTAATGTATCTATACGTACCAAGAAGAAAGTATGGGATTTTTCTGTTTGAGTATAAAGGGATGCAAGGTGTTTTTTTTTCTTTTTAATTGTCATTCTTCAACTAAATTTTGAGTCATTCACATTTGCTTTCTCTAAATAGAACTAAATTAGTTTAGTATTTGTTGCTGGAGAGCTAGAAATGTAATGTTTGTCAGGTAGACAGGATTAAAAAGAGAGGGAGAAAATAGTCAATGTTGGCAAGGGAGTGGTGAAGTACACATTGTGAGAAACTGCCAAAGTTCATGGGTGTGTAAATTATTACACCTTTACTGAGGGTTATTTAGCAATACATGTTAAGAACTTGAATGAATATTCATGCTGCTTATTAATTCCCACTCTGGGAAAATCTTCTGATGAAATAAGCAGAAACTTGGATATAGATCTATAAATCAGAATGCAGTTCATAGCAGTGTAATTTTGTTAAGAGTATTAAGTGAGAAATGGTTTAAACATTCCGCACAGAGATTGGTTAGGTTAAGTATCACGAGTTTGGATGATAGGTGTGGAATGAAATAAGCTCCCTCAGGTCAGGGTAGGGAGCTTTGTCTCTGTTGTTCACCTCTGTGTCCTCAGCGCCTGTCATGATGCCTGCCATGTGGTAGAAATCTAGCAAATAATTGTTTAATGAGGATAAGATAGTCTTTAGGCAGGAATGATTTGAAGTTGAAACTCTGACCCTCACTCTGCAGTTGTGAGAAACTTGCCTCTGTGTCCTTGTCTACAAAGTGGGGGTGAACACAGAAACTTTTCCATGGGATAGTGTTGCAGACTGAAGGCCATAATAAATAGAGAGGGTGGTATGAACAGAGAAGCACTAAGTCAATGTTCACTGCGGCTGTTATTATCTGTGGGAGTTGTAGAGATGCATCCTCATGGCTAGTAAAAATGAGCACCTGAACTATATTCCGTGAAGTTCAAAATTTGAATAGAAGTTTTATTAATTAGAAGAGTGAAATAGAAGTATGTATTGTAAATATGATAAATAGTACCATATATAAAAGACTAGAGAGCTAAGTGCTCTCTAAACCAGGAAAAATACCATCATTTTCATGAGTAAAGGAACAGTGTGTCCCTGAAAGACTTGTGCCAAAGAGCAAGCATCTCCAATTTGTACCTCACTCTCTCTATTCATGGTCCCCCCCAAGAAGAATTAAAACAAATCGGGGTGGAGCAGGGGGGCAGAAAATCATGCTGTAATCAATTACTCAAATGGCAAACAGAGGACTCTGAAAGTTTTATTTACATCAGGCCACATGTTTAATGTTGATTCTTGATCTTTGCTTGCTGATACGAGGCCCCCCAAATGAAATTTAGATCTTGGCACACTTCTAGAATTTGTGGAGAACATCTGTGAACCTCAGGGAAAGTTCTGCCATGTGCAATTTCAAGGTTTTCCCTTAAATACTGCTCAGGCTCTAGGCAAAGCACATGCCCAGGCCACTTTTCCAAAACTTTGTCCAAGAACTTTAACTAGATCTAAAGATCCTAAAGGGTAATTTGTGTTTTCAAGAGCTTGCTGTTAAACTTCCTGATGGCCTAGGCAATCCACTGTAATCATCTGTGGTTAAGAGCAGTGATCATTGTTTGGGGTCACTTTGTGCTCTGAGCAGCTACATACAGACTTTACAGTACGGCATTCCCAGGCCACCCACCTTCAAAACAATCTGGGAACCCCAAGGAAGGCTTCTGACACAACAGTGTTTTTGCAGTTTCAACCCCACTGTTGAATTTGTGGGCTGGTGGCCTAAGGGTGGTCTTCATCTCCTAAGGGTGGAGATGAAGAATGGGAAAGCAAACAGTGCTTGGTTATAAAATTACGTATCAGCTACTGAATTAAGGGGGGAACTTAAAGGCTTAAAGGGCACTAAAGTATTATCAGGAGGAGTTACTAAGCATAAAACGAGAATTTTTTCATTTCAGATTACCTTCAAAAATCAAGGCAGAGAGGTTTGGTGAGGTGGTGTGTCGCTCAGAATGCAGATTCCCAGGTTCCAGGCATGAGATTTGTCTGTAGTGGATCTGATGTAGGCATAGTTATCTGCTGTTTTAATAAGCATCCGGGGTGCCAAAGGAAGACTTCCTTTTTGAGAAGTAAATGTTCTTTTGCTGAGAAGTTACTTTTTTTTTAAAGATTTATTTTTATTTATTTATGCATACAAGAACTGGTGTCCAAACCAGAGGTGCAGGGCTGAGGGGTGAGAGGCTTCACTAGAGACAGAGTGGGGAGCAGAATAGGCAGATCTACTGAAATACACTGCTGAGGGGAGCAGCGGGCGAGACAGGAGAGGTCTGCTGCGCCATGTGGGAATCTCCCTGGCCAGTGATCGAACTCCTGCTGCAGTGGCTGCGGATACCTTCACAGTGCCGCGCTTAACCCGTTGTGCCACCAGGGAGGCCCCTATGAAAACTCTTGATACATGTTTCTAAATTGCTCTCCAAAAATTTATACTATTTCACTATCCTCTCAACAGTAAATGAGATACTTTTTTTTTAAAGATTTATTTGTTTTTACGTACAAGCTGGGGTGCTGGCCAGAGGTGTGGGGCGGTGAGAGGGTTCACCAGAGAAAGAGTGGGGAGCATAACAGGCAGATCGACCGAAGTACACTGCTGAGGGGAGCAGCGGGCAAGGCAGGAGAGTTCTGCTGTGCCTTGTGGCTTAGCTCCCTAGCCTGGGATTGAACTCATGCTGCAGTGGCTGCTGATAGCTTGATAGCACTGAGACTTAACCCTTGTGCCACCAGGGAGGCCCTGAGAAGTCATTTTAATTGGCCTTTTGAGCTTTGCAAATGTAGGTGCTCATCTTGATGGGGAGAGGCTAGGAAAAAAAGGCAAGACTATTTCTGTTTGACAACATAATCGAACTTGAGCATTTCCCCATTGTCAGCTCTTTTCACAGTCTTAGTGCTTGAATTAGGGAGAGAGAGGAACATGGGCAGGCCCCATGGAAACAGGCCACAACCTAGAGTGAGGAGTCCCTGAGTCACTGCCTTCAAGGGGTGGACGATGGACACCATGAAATGCTGTCTGACATTTAGCTTTAATTGTTTCCTCTCTCGTGATGTGACTTCCCTACTTTATCACTGAACCTTTAGTAAAATGTTCTGTACAAAATGGAGCTGTGTTGGTTAAGCACTTAGGGATGAGGAAGAGAGCAAACAATGGAGTTTCCCAGTGAAATGTACTGGAGAGAACTGGAATAGCCATGAGGGTGGGAGGGTAAGGAACGGGTGAGAACTGAGGTGGAGAACTAACTCAGAACAAAGAACAGGGAATTCATAGGACAGCCTACAAAAATTTGAGTGAGTTTCTCTTGACCCTTAGAAAGACTTGTACTTGTAGAGCATAACCAGTTTATTAGTTTTAAATAATGTGTATACTCATGTAATTACTGCCACAGTGGATATTCATTACCAGTTTCCTTCTGCCTATCCAATCTACCAACCCCCCCCCCCCCAAATCTCCTGGCCATAAGAACCTGCCAAACGACTTTTTGTCACTACAAACCAGTTTAGACTCTTCTAAATTTCATATAAATAGAATTATACAGTACATACACTTCTGTATATTATGCTTTTTTAGTTAACTCATGTAGTTGCATTTTTCAGTTATTGATAAGTTGGTTGATTGATTTGAACAGTAGTATTTTTTTTTTTTTGGTATGGATTTAACAAAATGTGTTAATTTACCTATTGATCATTTATGTTATTTTCAGCTTGGAGACAATAGCAACAAAGCTGCTATGAACATGTGTGTACAAGTTTTTGTGTGGACATATATTTTCAATTATCTTACATAAGTACCTGAAGTAAAATTGCTACAAGGTAGCATAAGTATGTAAGTGTAGGTTTGACTTTTACGTATATTGAAAAAAAAAGGTGCCTAACTATTTCCCAGAGTTTTTGTTACCATCAACAACATATGAGATTGAATTGCTCCATGTTCTTGTCAATAGTTGCTATTATCAGTCTAAGTTTAGCCATTTTAATGACTGTCCTCTTATTTTACTATGTTTTTAAGTTACTTTTCCTTTGCAACTAATAATATTGAGGATATTCTCATGCTCACCGGTCATTCCTATATCTTCTTTTGGAATGTTTTACCAACCTTTTACTCAAAGAAAAGTTGGTTTGTTTTCTTACATTTTAAGAGTTCTCTATACACTCTGGATACTTGTATTTTGTCCTTTTTATATATGACAGTGTATATAAAGGACCATGGAGTGCCTTGAATTCTTTTCGATGGTATCCTTAGAAGAGCAGTTTTAAACCTTAAGTGTAATTTATCAGATTCTTTTCACATTTTGTGTCCTATTGGAAAAAAAATAATATTTGCCAACATAAAGGTTACAAAGATTATACTCTGTATTTTCTTTTGGAAATCTGTAGTTTTAGCTTTTGCAGTTAAATATATGATCCATTTAAAGTATTTTTTTGAGTCCTGTGATTTAAGTTAATAAGTTAATCCTGATGTTAGGATGAAAGTAGTCATTGACCTTGACCTATATTAGTTGTTTGTTTCTCCTTGGTGTTCTTTATCTGGTGGTTGAGAAAGTTCTCTTCTATTCTTAGGGTGAGATGTGTTTTCTTTTTTAAAAAATAATGAATGTATATAAATCTTGGCAAGCTTTTTTTTTGTACCCATTGCATTTTTTTCTATTTTTTGTGAATATGTTAAATTACATAATTGATTTTTATATGTTAAACTAACTGGGGTAAACTCACGTGGTGTGGTATGTTACCCGTTTTAAATGTATTCCTGAGTTTTATTTGCTACCTTTTAAAGGGATTTCTCCATGTATGCTCTTGAAAGTTATTAGGTTAGCGTTTCTTTTTTTTCTGTAAAGTCTTTGGTTTTGATAACAGATTAAGGTCAGTCTCACCAAATGTGAAGTGTTCCCTCTCCAGTCTTTTCTGAAATAGTTCATGTCAGATTGGTACTATTTCTCCCTTAAATATTTGATGTAATTTGCCTTGGAAAATTTTATTTTTCTTTATAAAATTGTGTTAGTAATGATTTTCAGTTCTGTTCTAGATGTAGGGCAATACAGGTTTTTTATTTCTTCTGGAACTAGTTTAGGCAATTTGAGTATTTCAAGAAATTATGAATTTCGGGCCTCCCTGGTGGCGCATCGGTTAAGCGCTGCGCTGTGGAGCTGTCTGCAGCGACAATGACAGTTCGACGGCCAGCCGGGGAGATTCCCACATGGTGCAGCAGACCTTTCCTGCCTTGCCCACTGCTACCCTCAGCAGTGTATTTCCGTCGATCTGCCTGTTCTACTCCCCACTCTTTCTCTGGTGAACCCTCTCGCCGCCCCACACCTCTGGCCTGTACCCCAGCTTGTATGCATAAATAAATAAATCTTTAAAAAAAAGAAATTATGAATTTCATTTAAATTGTTGAACTTTTGTCATGAGTTGCTTATGATATTACCCATTTATTCTTTCAGTTTTTGTAGGGATTTTAATGATGCCCTTCGCTTATTCCTGTTATTGGTTATTTGTGCCTTCTTCCTCACCTATTTGATGAGTGTGGCAAGGTTTTCTTTTCTTTTTTTTTAAGATTTATTTATTTTTGTGCATACAAGCTGGAGTACAGGCCAGAGGCGTGGGGCAGTGAGAAGGCTCACCAAAGACGGAGTGGGGAGCAGAACAGACAAATCGACAGAAATACACTGCTGAGGGGAGCAGCGGGCGAGGCAGGAGAGGTCTGCCGTGCCAGGTGGGAATCTCCCTGCTGGGCATCGAACTCACATCACCGCTGCCCATAGCTCCATAGCCCAGCGCTTAACTGTTGCGACACCAGGGAGGCCCTGTAGCAAGGTTTTCAAAAGTAAGTTTTTAGATTCATTGATTATTCTATTTTATACATAACTGATTTCTGCTCTCATTTTAATTATTTCCTTACTTCTACATATTAGAATTTAAAGTAGTTTTCATTTTCTATCTTCATAAGGTAGGTCATTTATTTTAAACATTTCTTATTTTCTACTATAAGCACTTAAAACACAAAAATTTCTCTCCGGCCACTGCCCTAACTGCACCCAACAAATCTTGTGTGTTTTCACTTTCTTTCAATGCAATGTATTTTCTAATGTACTTTGTGATTTTATTTATGTGACCTATGAAAGTTACTGAGAACTGTGTTTTTTTTTAACTTCCAAACATTTGAGATTTTTTCAAACATATGTCTGAAAATATGATATTTAATGTATTTTTATTGTGGTTAAAGAGCATACACCACATTATTTTAATACTTTAAATTTGCTATGACTTGTTTTGTTGCATTGCGTATGGTAGCTCTTGGTATATATTCCACATGCGTTTTTTTTTTAAGATTTTATTTTATTTATACATACAAGCTTGGGTACAGGCCAGAGGCGTGGGGCGGCGAGAGGGTTCACCAGAGACAGAGTGGGGAGCATAACAGGCAGATCAGTAATACACTGCTGAGGGGAGCAGCGGGCAAGGCAGGAGAGGTCTGCCCCGCCATGTGGGATTCTCCCTGGCTGGGCGTCGAACTTGCGTCACCGCTGCCAACAGCTCCACAGCGCAGCGCTTAACCGCTGCACCACCGGGGAGGCCCTCCACATGCGTTTGAAAAGAAGGTGCATTCTGATGTTGTTGGGTGGAATGTTCTGTAAATACCAGTAATGTCAGCTTGGCTGATACTTTTGTTCAATTTTGTTATCTTTGTACTTGCTGTGTCAATACTGAGAGAAAAATACTGGACTCTCCAAATATTATTATGCATTTGTCTATTTCTCCTTTTTGTTCTCTCAAATTTTGCTTCATATATTTTGAAGATCTGAGGTAGGGATTTGGGATTACTAGTTCTCTTAGTGATTTGACACCTTTGCCACCATGAAATGACCTTATTATCCCTGGTCATATCTTTTTTCTGAAGTCTGCTTTGTTTTATTATAACCAGCTCAGATTTTTTTATAACTGGTGTTTTCAAGGTATTTTTTTTCCTACTCTTTTGCTCTATGCATTTATATTTAAAGAGATTTTAAAGAAAGCATATTGTTGAGGCTTGCTTTTTGATCCAGTCTTCAATATCTGTCTTTTAATTTGAATGTTTATATACTGTTTTCATTTAATTTAATTAACAATATTACTATGCTTCAATCTATCTTCTTGCTATAGTTTTCCATTTTACCCATCTCCTTTTGTTCTTTGTCTTTTCCTGTCTTCTTTTGGATTGAGTATTTTTAATTGTTTCTTATCCCTTCAGTGTTGGCTGATTAGTCTATCATATATTTTAATAGTTTAGTTTTAGTGGTTTTTCAAGGCAAGAGTTGCCAAACTACAGTTTGCAATCAAATCTAACCCACCATTTGTTATTATAAATAAAGCTTTATTGGAATGTAGTGTCACTCATTTATTCATGTGTTGTCTATGGTAGTCTATCTTGCTAGTGAATTTCATGTGACAGTGGCAGAGTTGAATACCATGACAGCGACCATCTCACCCACAAAGCCTAAGCTACTTACTGTCTGGTCCTTTACAGAAAAAGCTTTCCAAAACCCTTCTGTTCTAGAGTTTACTAATCTTTTTATAACATCATATCTGTTTTCAAATAATATGCCATTTCATATGTGAAAAATGAAATTTAGTAGACTTCCATTTTATTTCTTCATATACTGTAAACCCCAAAGTATGTTGTTAATGTTTTTGGCTTGAAGAGTCAGGTATAAAAAATTAAGAAATAAAAGCATTTTTTATTTACTCATACATTTATTATTTTTACATTCTTTATTTCTTTTCTACATCCAACTTCCCATCAGTTGAAATTTTTCTTCTGTCTAAAGTATACCCTTTAAAATTTCTTATAGTCAAGTCTTCAGGCAAGAAGTGACCTCAGCTCATATTTGTCTGAAAGTCTTTATTTCATTCTTTGTTTTTGAAGAATAATTTCACTAGATGTAAAAATCTAGGCCTTCTTTCATGAAGCACTTTAAATATAGTAGTCCACTTACTTTTTGCACAGTTTCTGATGAGAGGTCTCTTCTCATTTTTTAATATCATTGTTCTTCTTTACCTATGTCTCATTTTTTTCTTTGGTTACTTTTAAGATTTTCTCTTTAGCTCTAACTTTTAAAAATTTGGTTATGATGTGCTCTGATGAAGGTTTTCATTGTTATCTTGATTGAGATTAGTTGAGCTTAAATTTTCATGAAATTTGGGAATTTTTAGTCACTATGTCTTCAGAAGTTTTTGTTTCCCCTTGCCCCCACATCTCCTCCTGGAACTCTATATCAGACTGCTTCAAATAGTCCCACAGTCACTACGACATTGTTCATTATTTTTTTCAATCATTTTCTTCTAAATGATTAATTTTAGAGAGCTTCTATTACTCTATCTTTCAAATTTACTAATATTTCTGCTGCAACATTAAATATACCCTTAATCTTTCAAGAGGTGTTTCATTAGCATATGATATGTTTTCATATTGAATATTTCAATAAATTTAATAGATATTTTAAAGTTCTTATCTGCTAATTATATCATGTCTATCATTTCTGGGTTTCTTTGTATTGACTGATAATTTTCCTGATTATGGATCACATTTGCCTATTTCTTGGCATGTCTAGTCAATTTTTTTGGTATACTGAGTATCGTGCATTTTAGTCAGTTTCTGCTTTGTTTTTTTTTTCCCTTTGAAGAGTGTCGAATTTTGTTCTTGCAGGCAGATAAGCACTTGCTAATAAGCTTGATTCTTTCCAGACTTCTTTTATTTTACTTTTTAGGTCAAATTCAGAGAAGCCTTTCCTCTAAGTCAGTTTAACCTGACTACTAAGCTATGGCATTTCTCTGGTCTCTTCTGAAAGGTCCAGATGGTCTGCAAGGACCTTCTACTCTTAACCATTGGAGTCCCCAAGTCTATGGCTTGTCATCCCTTGCCTGGTTTCATGGAGTTTTCTCCTTTGTATTCAGCAAAGCTGCTAAAGTACTTTTTCTATGTAGCTTTCTCTCCTCTGAAATTTTGCTTCATAATTTTGAGTCACCTCAGTCTCAAAAATAACCAATCTCTGTCTTCTCAGCTTCGTGAAACTATTGTGCTCTGCTTAAGATTCCCCTCCATGCAACAAGACTCAGAATGGAATTCCAGGCAGAAGGCCAAAGGCTTACCTCACTAATTTCCCTTTTCTTTGGAATCACAGTACTGTACCATGTGTTGTCCAATGTCTGAAAAACAGTTGTTTCATATCATTTTTCCAGTTTTCTTATTAATTATGATGGGTGAATATGTCTGGACCCTGTCACTCCATCATGACCTGAAATGAAAGTTCAAATATTGCACTTTTATTTGTACAGAAAAGGGCAAAAATCGAGACTGGAAGCAGATATGTTCATGTTACAATAGCAAAGCAGAACATCTATAAAGAATGATATCTAAAATGTGAAACCATCCTAATGCATGCTAATTGGAATATGTGCCTAAGACAAGGAAGGTGATTATTTCACTGTTCTCCACGTAAAACTGTTCTTGTCCATTCATTCCTCTATTTCATAAGCATGTTTTGAGTGCTATTATATATAAAATAAATATTATTTGAGTGCTGTTTTGTCAACATTTTTGCTAATACTGAGCATACCATATTGAATGATATAGGTCCCTGTCCTTTAGAAATTCACAGACAGGGAGAAATAGACAAATAACAGGAAAAAATAATATATCATGATAAATAAGAGAGTAGAGAGAAGATGTGGAGTTATGAGAACCCTCAATGAGAAGGTGGGAGTGTCAAGATGGACTTTCTATAGGAGAATAATGATTTATAAGTTGAATCTTGATGAATGAGTAAGAATGTTTCAGATGTAGAAGTGGGAAGAGTTGGAAATAAAGCACACATATGCAAATGTCTATTTAATTTTTTCAGGGAATCACAAGTATTTCAGAGTGGCTGAAGTGTCAAGTGGGAAGAAGAGGAGTGGGGTGGGATGAGTCTAAAAAGAGATATAGGAGCTGAGTAATATAAGATCTTTTAAAAATTTATTCTAGGAGAACTGAGGAACTATTGAATAGTTTGCCCAGGTAAATACCATGGTCTAGCTTGTACTGTGGACAGATGCCATGGGCTACAGTTTGGAAAATAGAGTTGTCAGGGAGATATAATGACCTATCAGGAAGATGTGATCTTAATGCAGGCGAAAGATGACTTGGACCTGAGCAGTTCTTGAAAATGAGAACCAAGATAAGTAGATGAAATAGACATTCTCTCTTCACTATCTTGGCTCTTTTGTTTCTGGCTGAATTTCCAGGACAGTTACCTTCTTGAATCTGTCTCACTCCTCTGTCTGCTCTGGACATTGTACCTCCAGCTTGACCATTCTGTTCATATTTCCTTCTATGATTCATGGAAAACTGTGACACAGAGCTGACAAAATGGTAATTAGAAATCAGCAATAGAAGGGAATTAGGCATCATGTGTAACAACACACCAATTTTGCACTTGAAAAAATTGAAAACATAGTTTCATCATTTTATCCAGAGATTCACTAAACATATGTTGATTTTTCTACCCCTCCTTGGTGAGATAGGATTTATCATTAATTATCATTCTCATATAAGCAGGTCTATCTGTAGATATTGACAAGCTTGTATAAAGTTAAAAAAAAAGTGATGTCCTTACATTATGGATATTAAGAGTAAGGAAGAGAACCTATAAAGAGTAGATCAAAGAACTGATCAAGAAAGACTGATGAGACAGTGGCGAAAATAACTAGTTCTTCTGTAATATGAGTTGTCCTTTCCTTTTTTGGTGGTAGAGCCTTTAATATTTAGGCAAGTACTTAATCCATGATAAAAACCTTGTAGTTATGTAAGTGTGTCAACATTCCAACAGAAAACACATGACATACTCAAAATGGGATAAGTCAAGGAGGATTTATTTATAAAGGTGCTATTTACTACGATTGGGTGTGGAGGAACTGTAAATATAGTGTAGTAACCCAGAGCTTAGAGAGTTAGCCTATTACCTCCCTTAGAGTGTAATAGGATAAAGAAAGGGAACAGTTTCCAGAGTCTAAGAAAAGAGACAATCAGTAGAAGCAATCCTTCTGCAAGGATCTGTGATAGTCGTGGGACAATGCAACCTGGGAGGGAGGAATCCAGAAAAATAAATTCCCTGAACTCACTCTTTTTTGTTTCTTATCTCCTGCTACAGTCCTCATTATCTGAACTAGAACCATGAAAGTCAGAGGTTTCAACCTTTCTTTAATAAGGACCACATAGGCCAGCCTCCCAAGGTAGAGAGAAGATCAAAAAAGTAAGTAGTATGTCTGGAAAGGCAAATGGAAGATTGCTGGCATGTGGGAGTTACGTAACAAATTTTGGGAAATAGGTGGAAAAGGAAATGGTGTATTCAACTTTTGGATGTACCTTTAAGTGGAGGGACAAGTCTTCCTCTTTCCTAGAGGTCATATTGATGACATAATGATTAGAATTTGAGCAGGTATCTTGGCCCACAAGATGGATGTTACATTCTGAAATCGGTAGAGCAACATGGTAGAGGGAACTTGTATCCTAAGCATCAAGTAACTGACTCTGGTTGCTTGTATTCACCTACAAGAGAAACAAATTTTACTGCCTTATAAAACCACTATTATTTTCAATTTTCTGTCACTTGTAGCTGATGCAAATCCTAGTCATTTTAGAGACCAAATAGAAAGTTCTTTGGGGAATTACGATTTTTGAAAACTTTAAGCATTTGAAATGTACTTTGTCAAGCTTAAGCAAAAAGGAAATTTATTGGAAGGACGAGTCTAAAAAGAAATATAGGAGCTGGGGTGGCTCAGAAAAGCAAAGGAACTCCTAAACTACCAAGATAGGAAAATGCATGGCAGTTCTGGTATCTCAAAATTCTTCCTGGCCTTTCACCCTGGAAAAAGCCACAAATATGACTCATGGCCAACAATTCCCAGTCTCTTCAGCAAACCCTCCCAAATTTCTTATTTTTGTTAGAGAAAATCTGAATGGGCCAGTTTTGTCCAGGTTCTCATATCTTTGTTGGGAGGAAGGGCCATAATACAGGCAAAGTCACAGCTATGACTGTGTGGTGCATTATACAGTCACCCCAGGATGTGTAGTTTAATGTGACAAGGATACTTTGCCTCAACTTATACCAATCTCTAAAACATAACGTGTTTCTACACTTGCCACAAACTCTTTGAGGGTGTGTTTCATAATAATTCTGGAAATAGTAAGAATAATAGTAATGTCTAATCCATAGTTAATTCCTAATAAAGGATTATTTTCTTTCATTTCCTTCCCCAATACCTGATATATTGTGTATCATAACAAAGGTAGGGGCAGGCAATGACTTAAAAACACAATTTTATTTAAATGCAAAATTTTGTGCTACTAAATCATTTTCCTCCTGTTTACCGTATACACAAACTTATGTTGAATACAGCTTGCAGAAAAAAAATGACTAAATGCTTTTAAGAGTATATAATCTGTCAGGGAAAAGAAGCATATAGATAAGTCATCATCATAATAAATAGTGAGCCATGTGCCACTGTAGAATTAAGTTTCGGATGGCTTAAGAGAGAACAGAGAGAGAGAACTGGAAAGTTGGAAGAGGTTGATGCTTGAGATGAGTGTATGTGGGTGAGTAGAAGTCCTACAGGCATAAGATGGAGGGGTAGAAGTCTAAGCAAAAGGAATAGCATGGGTGAAACTACTGAAGCATGAAAATGTTCGTCTGTGTTCAGGAAAAAGCTAAGATCTCCATGTGAATAGACTTCCAGGCACTAGGTGGAAACACATTTTTTTACTCAGCAGTAGTTTATTGACTGCTCTGTGCATGGTTCCCAGGGAGTCAAAGTTCAATACGAGGCAGTCAATGGGAGAAACAAACACAATGACTATGATCAAATGGAGATATAACAGAAGGGAAAAAAAATCCTACTGTGAGATTGTAGCAGGGGAATAGGCATTATTTAGAGATCTAGGAATGAGTCCAGAATTGTAAGATGGAGTCAGGACCTTGACTGCTATGCTGAAACGGTTTGAGTTTCATTATATTGTATATCATGGGAACTTCTAGGTTTCCCATGTGTATTTGTTAAAGTAAGAAGATACCCATTTGCTGAGGCTGCTTGAAAATTTTCTGACCCTAGACAGATAAAAATCCCATTTGTCTCACGTTTGTGTTCTTGGCATTGTGCTAAGGTTTTATAGATGTTTTATCATTTGAACTGAGATTGGTCTGCAGATGGAAAGGCTTATGTGCCCAACTTCGGAGGTAGGCAAGAGAATAGAGAAAGGAAAGCTGTATAGTGTAAGTTTGGAGTCTGGGTAGGTTAATGCGGTTTTATGAATAAGGGCTTAAATTCTTCCTGCAATTCAGAGAAAGCCCCTTCTATAATCAATATGGCCACTGTTCCTTGGGTATGTATCTGTCAAAGCCTAAGATTACGCCATCATTTGGGAATATGGACAGGACAAACTGCTTTAACTAACTTGTGTTTATTCATCTTAAACAATGGAAGTTCAAGAAAATAGTCTTAACCATCTATTGAGAAGTAAGTTCTTCCATTTTTCCAAAATGGTTGGTAAATCTCCGTTCCTTCAATTCTTTGGAATATATTTCCATTCCAAGAAAGATGAAGGAGAGAATAAAGCTATTTACCAAAAAGGTTTTTTTTTTTTTCTAATTTGTGGCCACATGCACATTTTAGAGACTTCTGTTTATATTTCATTGGCCAGAACTTACATGGCCACTCCCTGGTCCAAGTTAGGCTGGAAAATAAAATGTCTAAACAGAGTGTATTTGCTTCTCCTGCCACTCCAATAACGATTGAGTGCTAAGAAAATAGGAAATGGGGAACATATATATAACCCCATTCCATTTTTTTCAACAGTTCTATAATGTAGATAAAGTTATCCACATTCTACATAATGGAAACTGGACTCAGAGAGGGAAGTAAATTTCCCAGATCACCCAAGTAATGAGTCATGAAATAAAGATTTTTAAAACAAATCTTATCATTCCAAAAGCAATGGATTGTTTATGATGCCATCTTGCCTCCTTTAGTTTTGTGACTTTGCGGAAGTCACTAAATCTTTCTGAGCCTCAGTTTCAAGATTATAAAATGAGAATAAACATTCCTATCAAGAATTCTTGAAGCATCTAGTTAAATGGTGAGTGCAAGAAAGTTGGGAAGGATCATGTTGCTGTAACCCTGATTATTGTCCAGTTACTTTTTGCCAAAGTGTGTCTTCCACATTTGATAAACAGGAATGGTTCTTCGAGTAGCACGACTCCAACATTGCTCTTTGAGCTTGGCAACAGTGAAATCTCTTGGCATTTCCTATTTGGGCTGCATCACAGTTTCCCAGGAATTATTACTGGCTGGATTTTCTTTGTCCCTTCCAATAGCTGCCTGTGAAGATGAGTTATGAGCCACATTCCAAACCAAATCAAATGAAAACAACCATAAGTCATCCATCCTGGTTTTCTTGCATTCATCCCCTGGGAATATTCCCCAACGAGGGCCAAACTCATTCACCTCCTCAAATTGTGCTCCTTCTGGTGCCCCATCCCAAGATGGAGTAAAGCACTAGAACACCAACATAGTCATTCCAGACACAGACCTACCACAGGTCACAGTTTCATGCCTATAGTCTCAGACTTTTGTGTGCCTCTGCCTTCATTGCTTCCCTGGAAGAGTCCTACTGCCCAGTCAGGGCCCAAGCTGAATCTGAGAGCCTTCACTTCTGTGACAACTCCCCCAATGCTTCCAGGCAGGTGCTTTGTTTTACTTTATGTTATCTTTTGTATGAGCATGGGTCATTGTTGGTGTTTTCATTATAGTGTAACACATGGTACACCCATATTACACGAAACTGCATCTAAGTCTGACCTTGCCTTTATTGGGCACCAGAATATTCTTTAAAAGCAAATAGAAATTCAACTGATTTTTGTATATTGATTTTGTATCCTGCCATTTTACATGTTTATTATTTCTAATAGGTTTTTGTAGAGTCTTTTGGATTCTCTATGTATATAATCATCTCATCTGCATAAAGTGATAGTCTAACTTCTTCTTTTCCAAATTTCATTCCTTTTCTGTCTTTTTCTTGCCTGATTGCTGTGGCTAGGAGTTTCAATACTATGTTGAACATTAATGGTAAAAGTGGACATCCTTGTAAATTAAGTCATAAAGTTAAAGACAGATCTTAGCAGGAATGCTTTCAGGTTTTCACAATTGAGTAGGATTTGGCTGTTGGTTTGTCATGTATCACTTATTATGTTGAAATAAGTTCCATTTGTACATTCAGGGATGCAAACTCAATGGTAAGGGAAACAAAAGCAAAAATAAACAAGAGTTGTTACATTAAAATTAAATCTTTTGTATGCATCTCTAAAGAAACCATCACAAGACAAAAAGACAATTTACAGACTGAAAGAAGATATTCACATATCATATATCTTGGGGGTTAATTTCCAAAATATATAAAGTACTTATATAATCCAGCAATAAACAAATAGATTACCTAGTCCAAAAAATACACAAAGACCTAAATAGACATTTTTTCTAAAGACATTCAGGTGTCCTATAAGCACATGGAAAATTATTCAACATCACTTATTTTATGAAAAATGTAAATCAAAACCACAATGAAATATCTCTTCACCCCTGTGAGAATGACCTATTTAAAAAGTAATGGAAACAAGAAATGTTGGAGAGGATGTGGAGGAAAAAGTTAACACTCATCTGTTGTTGGTGGGAATGCAATTTGGTGCAGCATCTATAGAAAACTGTGTGGCGATAACTTTAAAAATAAAAATGGGACTCTGATATGATCCAGAAATATCTTTGCTAGATATTTACCCAAAGGAAATGAAAACACTAACATGAGAAGACTTATGTACGCCTATGTTATGTACTCCTATGTCCTAAGTCATAGAACCAAACTAAGAGCCCGTTGACAAATGACTGGGTAAAGACATTGTGGAATATATACTCGATGGAATACTACTTGACTGTTAAAAAAAATGAAATAGTGCCTTTTGGGACAAAATGGATGGACCTCAAGGTGATTATGTCAGGTGAATTATGTCAGAAAGTGAAAGACATTGGATGGTTTTACTTATCTATGGAATATAAATAACTAATATACTGAAAAAGTACAGAAAAAACAGACCTTAGACTTTGTGAAAAATTTACTCATTTCCAGGGGAAGAGGAGGGGTTCTGCAGGGAGGGAAGGAGGAAGAGAGGGATAGGGGAAGGAAGGGAATAGGGTGATAGGGTATTGGGACTGAAGGTTTGGTGGAGGGTGAGTGAAGCGTGTGCACATGTGGAGGAGTAAAAATGTAAACCCAAAGTTATATAGACCTATAAACAACTGACAAATTTATTTTCAGAAAACATATAAAATAATAATGGTACAAAAATATTAATGTTCAGGGCCTCCCTGGTGGCACAGGGGTTAAGCACTTCGCTGTGGAGCTGTCGGCAGCAGCGACATTTGGCATTTACTTGACATCACTGTTTCACATCCGTGGATACCACGCTCTGAGGTTTTAAGGGCAAGTTCCGTACCATTCACACGAAACATCTATTGAGGGGCTTTTACTTGTGTGACCAAGGAAAGAGCTTTGTGTATGGGTTTGCTTATTTATTGATTAAGGTTGTCTCATCTGCACTGCTCTTGTCTTTGCTTTGTCCCAGTCTGGCTGAGTCCCTTCCGTGTGAGATGATGTCTAGCTCTACAACATTCTGACCTGGATGGGAAGTCACCTTCTCATTTCAGAGCCCATGGTACTAAATATTTGTAGTCATTCACGATGACTCAGTTTTATTTCATTTCAAATTCAAGAAGCAAAACTTCGGGAATGCAGAAAACTTTGGGAATGCAAAAATGGATAGTGCTCAGTCCCTGTTTTAGTATTACCTGAAATCCAGTAGAAATGGAAGTCTTATGAGGGGTATTGTCATAGTCCTGTGGTTAGTCAACAAAGGAAGTCAGCCCAGGATGCTCTGGGAGACACAACAGCTCTCCTGCTCACCATTTGTGGGAGCTTGGGCAGGAAATGTGAACTCTGTGTGCCTCTGTGTGCAGAACTTGGTAACGCATACCTATAGGATTGTTAGAAAGACCAAGGAGTTGATCCAAGTAAAGTGCTTAGAGCCTGCTATGTCTAAGTAATGAATAAATGTTAGTTTTAGTGTAATCATTATCACTGTTTTTCTAAATTATTATTATTCGAGCACGGCAAAAGAAATCTAGCCCAACCTGGGGACTATTGGATAAGGTGATGGCAGAATCATGTCTTGAAAAGTAGAAAAAGTAGATACAGCCTTGATCTAGTATTGAAATATTCTGTTATTATCATGTGTTGAGCAGCGTCAGTGGGCTGGATATCTACCTCCATGATCTCATTTAGCAATGAAGACACTCAGGCACAGGGAGGTTACATAACCTCCTCCAGGTTACACAGTTAGTAGCCTGTAGAATTTTTATTTCCTCTCCTTTATAGATAATAACAGTGAAGCACTACATGGTGTTAGGATCATGATTTAAATCCATGTCTCTTACACTCCTAAAGCTATCTTCTTTGCTATATTGCCATCCAAAGGAATATATGAGCCTTGTCTTTTGGGGTCTTTCAAATAAGACACTGGGCTTCTTCATGCCTTGGTTTTCTTATTTCAGATTAGACATTGCCACACTTCTTTTCTTTGCAAACTGACTCGCTTCCAGCCTCCAGGGGGCTGTGACAATGAGTGGGCTCCCTCTGTAAGATGCCTTGATTCCTTTGAAGGAAAGTGGCAGCGAAATGTGAAGTTGGGTGATGGTGGCCTTTTCAACGGTGGGTGATGAATGGAAACTTCCTGACATTTCAAGTAACAACATCTGAAAGGAAGTGGAATTTTCCTGAAACACAAGCAGGAGATCTCTGTCACAAGTTATTGATTTGGGGTACATGTCTTGCATTTAATCCAGTGATTAATTTGGAGGGAGGCAGTATGCATGCTGGGCTTTCATTTAGTGAGTTTAAAAGCATAGGCTTCTGATTTATTTTGTCTGCATTCGTGCGGGGCTGTTTAACTGTGAAGGGTTGAATGACAGACTTCCCTGAAGGCTGTAAAGACAGGTAACATTTAAAAAAGGAACATAAAATCTTTCAAGGCACTCTATTTATCTTTTGTAATTTATTAATCACGCCTACTGAACGCTGGTTGACCCTCTGGGAACAGTTCAGTGAAGGAAAACTATTCAGCATACTCAGCCTGCCAGTTTACTTGCTTCCCTTTTTCTTCTTTTATTGATGATAAAACTACAGACCCCCAAATAGGAAGTGACTCGCCCGAGTCATATTGTGGCTTAGACTTAAAATTAACTCCTGACTCTGCCCTACAACCTCAGCACCAACAGAACTAAAGGAGTATGTGTAGAGTTCCAAAAATGTTTCTAAAATGGTCAAAATACTTTTGTAACAAATAGATAAATGAACGTAAGCATTCCTTTGCCTATATCTTTTCAACAGTCTGCTGTTGTCTTAAAGACAAACTTTGGGGCAAGGCTTATGAGATCTTTGAAGAGCTAGCTTCTGCTTACCTTGGAAACCCTCTTATCTCTCCCCTCTTGTGCTCATCTCTATTCCTATGGAACATTTTTATCTTTATCCAAATAGGATATGCTGCTTCTTACTGTGAGTTAATAAATTTGCTATCTACTTGCCTGGAATATTTTTTCTGGATGGATGGATGGATGGATGGATGGATGGATGGATGGATGGATGGGTGGGTGGATGGACAAATGAACAAACTAGTACCTAGGATTACAGCTCATTTCACTAAAAATCATCGCCATTTGGAGAATAGTGCTTGTTCCATCAATTCAAACTATCACTGACTAAAAAGAATTCTAATTTACCCAACTTTACTTTTATCATTTGTCTTATATTCTCCAAGTATAGCCTTTGGGTCTGAAGTGACTTCACCTAATTTCAAGAATTCACCGTACTTGTATCTTGGTCCATGTCTCCTAGTCTGTAATCTCAAGAAGCTCTATCCATTGGGTGCCTTAGTGGGCAAATTCCTCTCACCTATAAGAATAGATCTGAGACATCCAGGAAGGGAGAGGGAGAGTGAGGGAGTGGAGAAGGCATGAGAACAAATGGGGTGGGGGGAGGAGGAAAGCACAACAGACTATGGTGGAGGACTGTGGGTGCTTTGGTGGTAGGAGAGCTATGATGACCACATACCTAAGGGGAGAAATCCTATATTGTCAAAATATTAACAAAGATGTAAAACTATGCTATGTCATCAATTAAAAAAAGAGACAAAAAAAGAATATGGATTCTAAGAAACCAAATAAAAGTTTAATTGAGAAATTCAGAATACAATTAAAAAAATTATATAAGTGAGCTACATTACCTTGAAGGGTGGTACAAACTCAAAGAATAGGCATTTCCAATAGGGGCTGGAGTTAAACAGAATATGATGTAAACACAAGCTGCCAAACAGCAGCTAGAGATCACAGGGTTGGGTGAGCAAGGAAAATGCATCGGACTAGGTTGGTGGCAACATGGAAAAGTCTTAGACTATGTTGTTGAGATCATGGAAAAGACAGAAGCCTAAAATAAAAAGGTAGCTGAATGGGGCACTGGGCAAGTTGGGAGATAGGTCATTTCAATCTTTTAACAGCACATTTTATTGAGTACATAATTGGGCTAGGCCCAGTTCTGAGAGCTGGATATGTATCAGAGAAAGAAAATGTGATAGAGCGTTAAGAATTCAACATTTTAGAAACCTGGAATTCAAGTTCAGTTCTTTGGGGCAAACTTTACCAGTTTGGATAGTTTGTTTTGGTTTCCTCATTTGAAATGTGTATCTTTTCATGTTTATCAGTAGCCTCCTATGTCATTTTGCCAGACACTGAACTTCTGCCACACTCTGGATGAAAGGAGTCAGAGGCCCTGACCAGATCCAAGAGCAGAGAACACAGACCTGCCTCCCACAAATACTTCTCTCAGTGAGGCTCACCTACATTCGGATAGGAGAGAGAGCTGAATGCATCCATCTTTGGAAAGAATAAGCTGTGCCTATTCTTTTTCCATCTAGAAAACTCCTCTTACATCCCCAAAAGATATCCCAGTTCAAATATCCTCTCCTTTATAAAGCCTCTGCAGCTTCTTCAGAGTTAGTTACCCCTCTCCTGGGACCTCAAAGCATTCTATACCTCTGTTTTAGAGCACTTAGCACCCTGAAATGCCATTATTTGTCTTCTGCTGGAACTCTTCAAGATCTGAAGCCCATATTTTCCCCTACTCCTGGAGTCTGCTATGTATAAGTAAGGGGAGGTTCTTAGGAAATTAATGTTACTGCAAACTATAGAGAAAACCTAGTTTAGGATTTCTCATATACCCTGGGACACCTGCATCAGCATGCCTGGGTGTTTATGAAAAAGTCAGACTCCTATGATGTTTATACTAAGCTTCCTAAATCAACTCTTTGGGCTAGGCCTTGAGAAGCTGCATTTTCATAAACTCTCCAGATGATTCCAGTTGGTATCCACCTTTGCAACCTTATACAGTCCCAGTGCCTAGTATAATGTCTGGCACATAGTTGCTACTCAGTAGATACTTGTGGATAAATGAATGAGCAAGTGAATGAGTAAATATTTTTAGACGTACTAAGCAAACAACAGTCAATTTGCTCTTTGGGCTAATGTGACACCTGGTTCTGACTCCAGATGCACAAAGCCAGACATCCTTCCAGATTAGGTGCAGGTGGGACTCAGGGCTCTACTTCCTCTTAAATGGGCAGGTTCCCTGGAGGAGGTGACAGAGACAGTAGAAGAGAGAGAATCTTGGCAGTTGTAAAGTTGGTGCATTATCTCACTGTGTACCAGAAGGCTCCTTTACCATCCCCACCTCCTCCTCGTCTCCCCACCCCCAAGCATCCTGTCACATCCCAGATCAGAACCACTCTGGAAGCAGTATTTGCTCATTTGACATTTCAAAATAGCATCAAGGTGGCTAAAGATAGCTAGGTTACAAGAGAGGTTAAACAGCTTGCCAAGTGACACTCAGCGAACTAGGTCTTCTCCACACTGGTCCAGTGAGGACTTTGATGTGTCCCTCTACTTGAAGGGGTAGAGTGTTAAAAGAAGGGGGTGGGGATATTGAACCAAGAGCCAAAGGAGCAGCCCTGGTGTGAATTCAGTAAATGAGAAAAGAGTGTGTGTATTTCCATGGTCTCGGTTAACAAGCTCTATTTTCTCCAATTATCTAAGATAAAAAGTTTGACATAGTAAAACCCTCACTTCTGGGCCTCCTGTGTGCCCCTATGTCTACTCTGCTTCTGGCTGCCAAACACAAATAGGACTCATTTGAGTTGGGGAAACAGTTTATCCAGCTAAGACATTAAAATTAATGAAATGTCACTAGCCTTTTACTCCCTATTATTTCTTCCAACCTCGTGCCTGCTTTAACTAAATTTCCTGAAACTACTAAGGATGTAGGGAAGTGGTGACTGTGGAGAGTAGCCGTGTTCCCAAGGGGATCAAGTATTCACTGGCAGATCTATGTCTACCATTTACGCAGTTAACCCTTTGTGCACCACTGCTGACCTCTGACACACTTCACCACATTTATTCTCACAACAATTCTATGCGCGAGGTGACATATCTCCACTGCAGAAAGCAGTAGCTGGGTCAGGGAGGTGAAGCAACTTGGTTTGGGAGCCACAGCTAGTGAGTTGTAGCCTGCGGCGATGACTGAGGCGGGTCTAACCCCAAAGCCTGCTTTCCTCCCAGCCCTGCCCTGCATGTCCCTTTACACAGAGAGACAAGGGACATTCTCCGGTGCATGCACTGAATTGAATCCACTCCAGGAATCAAGCTGGCTGCAGCGACAGTCAGGGTGTCTCTTGACATGTTTGGGCAGCGACGGTAGGTTGAAAGGGTGGACACTCCTCCTCCGTGACTCAGCAGCCAGCCAGCCCACTTGTCTGACCTTTTCCCCTGTCACAGATACCTAATAAAAGGGTTATCCCTGCCTGCATCCTGCAGCCCCAGGGTGAGTGGCAACCTAAGTCACATGGGACAGCCTGAATGTCAGAGTTGAAGTGAGTCTCTCTGTCTCACCCTCTCTGAATGTGACTGCAGCTGCCCACTCAATGGTGGCAGCATTGTCACAGCCAGAGCGTGTTGGCAGAGAAGAAGGCAGGTGCCTAAGGGGGCAGCATGTTGGTCATCTGGCTACACAGGGGCATGGCGCCGGGCACGGTGGCCCATTTACACCTGGCTTTGGTTCCAAGCTCTGTAATATGATTCGGGTGCTTCCAAAGGCCCCTGCTTCTTTGGAGCAAATTCAGTTAAGAGCAGGGGGAGGGTGGGCTAATGGTTTCCACATTTGGGGCCCCTCCACAGGGAGGCCTTTCAAGCTCTGGGGTAAGGAATCTGACCCTGCCTCAGAGTCAAGACCTGCTCTGTGGGATGCAAACATGTTCATTAAGTACCTCGTATGAGTGAGGGTCTTGGACCTTATGGTCTGCACCCTGAGAATATAATGATAAACAAACACATGCACAGCCTGCCTGGAGTTTGCAGCTGGTGGAAGAAACTGAAAATGTACCAGAAAATTACAATAAAGGGTGAAGAAGGCTGTGGGTGCTGTAGGAGAACTGAGGAGGGTACCTACCCAAGATTTAGGGGCTCAAGGGAACAGGTGGTTCTCTGACTGAGACCTGCAGGGCTGAGGCGGAGTTCACTGGGAGGTGCTTGGAGCAGGGCACATGGCACAGGAGAAAAACTAGAGGTGGGAAAGCATCTGAGGGGATGAGGGCAGCATGTAGGGTACAAGGGCACAAAGTGTAAAAATTGATGTTAAAAACTTTAGCTCTTGAAATCCAGCAAGGATAGCAATTGAAATATTATAAGAAATCCAGAGACAGAATGAGATCCATTTAGAAATGCCATACTGGCTTCTGAGAACAGCTGGAGCAGGACAAACTAGGTGCGGGGAGGAAGTTAAGAAGCCGTAGCAGTGGCTGAGGACAGCGGGGGTGGCAATCCAGGCCAGGGTGGTGGAAAATAGGATGGAAAGAGAGAAAGGGCAAAGTAGTAACAAGGCCAAATCAACAAATTATATGGTCTTTGCCTTCGAGGAGAAAACAATTCTAGTTGAAAAAATATTTTCTCCTCTAATTCATCCCAGTCTCACATGACTAGAAGGGCACTTAGAGGTCATTCATTTCATTCTTCCTTTACAAGAAGTCCAGTGGTTAGACTGGACACAGATTCTCTTGACATTTCAGAAACCCCTGGGCATGGGAGAGTGATTTTGCTGGCAAAGCCTGTGGCCGCAGGCACTGGAGGTGTTTGAGGTGAGCCCAGTGTTGTCAGCTGTGTTAGAGCAAGTAGCCGCCTTCCCTGGGAGGGCCCCCAGCAGAGGGGAACCACGGAGGCTGGTGGCTGGGGCAGGGGAGCTGCTGAGAACACCTTTCTGTTAACAGACTTGCCCACAAGTGCTGACTGAAGCCTGTGCTGTCCAGCCTTGTTCCTGGAAACGCTGCGCTAACACTCTCTGGGTGAGAAACAACACTCACTGACCTTTTACATGGACAGAAACTGCAGGAAAAGGTCATTCTTTTTGGAGGTTGTTGAAAACTTAATGACAGCAATGCCTTAGGATTTAAAACTCCTTTAACATTCTCTAAGCACAGACAACATCTTCCCTTACACTGAGCTATATCTTACAGCTCAAAAGGACCCACTTGATCCCCAGACATCCCTGGAGTGGGGGGAGGGTGGGGGGGGAGAAAATCCTGGGCCTTAGAGTCTAGAGTGACCAAACTCAAAATCACCCCTTGCAGCTGTGTGACTGTGGTCTTGCTTTACCTCTTTGAGCTTTCTCCTCTGTAGAGCACATACCTATTTTGAAAGGCTATGATAAAGATTAAATAAGATGATATAGTCTAGCCCTGTGTTTAGAAAGGCCTAATTTTTTCTGCCTTATTTCTGTCATTCCCATATTACAAACAAGGACAGATCTAAGGTTGCCTGCCATATTACATGGTAGACAGCTTGGGCAACTACAGAAAAATACCAGTGTTTTGATGGCTTAGAATATAGACATTAACTTTTCACAGTTCTGGAGCCTGGAAGTCCATGATGAGGCTTGATCAGGTCTGGGGAGGACTCTTCTGGCAGATAGTTGCTTCTTGCTGTGTTCTCACACAGCAGAGAGAGGAAGTTCTGATCTCACTTCCTTTTCTTGTAAGGGCACAAATCCCATGATGAAGTCTCCATCCTCATGGCCCTAACTAAACTTACCTCCTAAAGGTCTGTCTCCTGATGCCACCACTTGGGGATTAGAGCCTCAACATATGAATTTGGAGAGACATAGACATTTAGTTCGTAGAACAGAGAGTCTGCAATGAATATTCATTTCACTTTTCCTTTCCTTTGAGGCCCTGAACTATGACTGTCTCTTCCTCAGGCTGTTCTTTACCTGGCCCCATAATACTTCTAGGGACCCCCCTTGAGAACGTAATGAGAGTCATGGAGCCTTTTCCTGAAAATGCACTTGCATAAAAATAGACACCATGTGCACCTTCTTATCAGCACTGTTCTGCTACCAGTGTTAAAGGGGTCAGAGATTCCCTAATGCTCATCCAGGGGCTCTAATTTAAAGACTTATTTTAGCACACATATGACGGGAACAACCTTTTGCCACAATTTGTGGTTCAGTTATCTCATTTTACTAGATACATTATAAACTACATGAAGTTGGGAACCAACTATTCTTGTTCAAATCTATATTCCATGGAGTGACAGGGGAGTAAAGGTACATGGTGAACACTAAGTGAGTGCTTTGATCGATGAATGGATGAATGGAAAGGTGGATGGATGGATGGGTGGGTGGGTGGGTGGGTGGGTAGGTTAGTGATGGGGATAAATGGATGGATGGCTAAAACATAGATAATGGATGAAAGGTAGGTAGATGGGAGGAGAGGTAAGTGGGTAGTTTGGGTGGGTGGATAAGTGAAAGGAGGGATGTGTGACTCAATAGGTGGATGGAAAAAATGGTGAAGAGGTTGGCGTGCTCAGAGTAGGGCCCAGGCTAGCAGTGCAAAGGTAATTAGTGGTTTTGGGCACTCAAATGCTGTAGGACCTTGAAATCCCTGTCTGAAGGCCTTTGATGTAAATCAGTATAGAATATGGGATGTGGAAAGATCAGAAGCAGAGGATGAGTGAAATGAACAAGGTCTAAGCAGACTGGGTCTGAAGTTGGGCTATGAGCTGGGATGGGACAGAAGGAATCTGAGTCAGAAAGTCAAACAGGAAGCTGGGCAAGAAGTGGGGGAACTTCTGACCAAGAAAGCACTGGTAATGGAAAGCAGAAGCTGCAACACACATTTCTAAGGAAAACTGGAGAGCTAGCAAGATCCCAGGGGCTAGGGAAAAGGGCTGAATAGAGACAAGAATTCATAGATGAGGAATTCTTTGAGTCATTCATTCAACATTCATTTGCGAGTGCCTCCTATGTGCGAGGGATTGTTGTAGCACCGTGAGAATAAGACTCAAGTCCATGCTTTAAGATAAGAAAAACTGAAACACTTAAAAGCTGAAGTTTAAGGAGCACCTACAATGCACCAGACACTATTCAATGTGACTTCTCAACAACAACTACTAGGAAGGAGATGTCATTCTCCTCCCTACTTCACAGATTAGGAATCTAAAGCACAGAGAGGGTAAGTAATTATCCCCAAATAGCACAACATGTAAGCATAGAGCCAGGGTTTGAACACAAACCCCAAAGCCTATGTGCTTTCTCACTGTGCTATATTGCTGCAATTAAATGAATGATTAAACAATAGTCCGATGCAGGGTGATGAAAGAGATGATGGCAGTCTTCAGTGGTCACAGTGGGACAGAAAGGGGAGAGGTGATTGACCCTGGGTCGATGAGACTAGGGAGAGACCCTGTGGAGCTGGGCCTTAGAGAATGAGTTCTTAGAATGAGTTCTTATGAGGCTTAAGGTTCTTAGCCTTCTTGAGAGTAAGGGCTGAAGTTGAAGGATGAGGGGACAGGCATTGCAGGTAGATTAATCAGCCTGGGCAGACTGCATGGGTACTGAGGCGTGAAGCAGCAAAGCCCTGAGTGGGAAACCCTACCTGTTTCTTGTGTGACTGATTTGCAGGACTGGAGCTGAGAAGTGGGGAACACAATCTGCCTGTTGAAATGAGGCCTGGGAGAGTTTCTTCACATGTGTGTGAAGATTTATGATGTTCAACATGCTTTTTATCTCTTTAGGTCATCCTGGAAGCCTCAACAATAGGCAAGTCAATATTAAGTATGACTATCTTGGAGCTAAGGAAACAGGTCAGAGAAGTTAAATGACTTGTCTAAGTTAACAGCATCAGTGTGTAGCAGAGACAGACTAGAACCTCTGACTCCTAACTTTAATAATATGGGCACTTACAGCACACAATGTATTTTGCTGAGCACGATTGGCTCAATGATAAATGAGACTGAGTTGTCTGTGTTTTCTTCCTCAAAGGCAAAGATGAGGCAAATCAGATCAAGCAAGGTTTGGATATACAGCCTTGCAAAAAAGAACTAGCAAGAATAATCGACATGGGTGCAACTTCACAATTGCACAGCACAGGAACATACAGAACCTTATTTGAAATCTATGAAGACATTACGGGGCAGGTGGTACAGTGATGACTTTTGTTACCATTTTTCAGATGAAAAGATTAAAGATCAGAGATATTAATTGTGCTAAGGTCATATAGATTGTAGGGTATAGAACAAAGACTCAAACACAAGTCTTTCTCATGCCAGTGGTACAGTAGTCCATGAGGAGTATTAATGGTGTAATAGCTAATATTTATTGTATGATTACTACATGGTACAAACTAGCACATAGTAATCATACATTATTTAACACAGTCATGTTTAACATGTAAATATGAGTTTCTCTCAGGGGACCCCACAGGATATAGCTCTCTGGTTTAGGTAATTAATTTAAGTTGCAGTGTGGTATTAAAGCTGATACAGCTTCAACTATTGTCAGGCATCAAGGAGAGATTGATATTTTAATTGCAGTTTGCTAAAGTCAGACGAAAGTGGGGTTTTAATCCTACTGTGGAGACTTCCAGCAGACTGATTCCTTTACAAAAAAGGAGAGAGGGGGAGGAAACAGCCTTAACAAATGCTAAGAGGGAAGAGGAGAGGGGTTGGAAAGAGAGCCGAGGAAGATGAAGATGAAAAGAAAGGGGGAAAGACCCAGTCATTTGACTGCGAGAGGAGCTTGTCTTTGCCGCTGACTGCCCAGAACCTGGCAGCGACTGAACGTAGAGTGGGCGCTTAGTAACTATTAAATGAGAATGAGAAGAAGGGAAAGGACGTAGTAGAACAAACCAGGCGGGGAAGAGTCAGGAGATGAAAGAAGATCCGAGACACGAGACACGAGCTCCAAAGGACGGTCAGCGGCTGAGACAGGCAGGCGAAGGGACGGGCCTCGCGGGCTGGGGCGAAGAGGAGTGCCGCACCCCAGGGGCGACGCGGGGCGCAGTTGGCCGGGCGGGGGCGCCCGCGGAGGGCCCTAGCGGAGGGGCAGAGGCGGAGCAGCTCCGGAGTGGGATGGACGGGCGGAAGGTCACACCATCTGCGAGGGGACTTTCCAGGGAGGGAGTGGGAAGACCTGGGAGCGCTGACCTTTAATTCCCCAGGTCAGATTCGGGCTGGGACCACCCCGCGCGGCCTCAGACGCTGGACCGCGCCCGATGCTGGCCACCCGCAAAACTTCTCAGCTGGTTTGACCTTTTAAGTCCCTCCCTGACTTCAAGGTCAACAAAGTCCCTTCTTTCCCCAGCCCAGCGGTTCTCACACCTGGTTGCAACAAAATCATCTGGTGACTTTACCAGTTAATCAAATCAACTTAATTAAATTGATGATTTAATTTTGCTAAGCCCTTTGCTGCCAGCTCTCGACTGCTGCTGATCCAGTGTTTAGGATGGGGCCTGTGAATATGCATTCCTAATAAATTTCCAGGTGATGCTGATGTCCAGGAGCCATCCCTTTGAGAATCATTGTCCTGTGTGGACGTTTTCTCCTTCATTTTCCTCCCTACTGCCCTGCATACCTTGTCCAGCCTCTCACAGAGCCAGCAACCCTTGGCAACTAGGGAAATAGTTGAAGCAGAAGGAACCTGCTTTTGAGCAAAGCCAGGAAGTTACCTGAGAATTCTAATGCCAGATCCAAGAGACTTTCTGCAGTTAGCTGCTCCCTTTAGCTTCTTGGGAGGCCTGCATGTGAGATCCAGAACAGGGAAACCCTGAGTAGTAAAAACTGAACAGCAAGCGGTTATGGAAATACAGATGCAGGAAAGGGAGAAAATGTCCTCTTTTTCAGGGGAGGAGAGGGAGCATAGAGGAAACAAGGTCAACCACACTGCACCCAGCAGGGCCTTTGACACTTTCATTCTAAAAATCGTTAATTGAGCAGCTCCTCCATGTCTGGCACTAAGTATTTGGGATAATTCAGGAAATTAAAATGAGATCACTATCTTTAGGAAACACACGTTGCACTAGGACGATTAATAATAAAGAAAATAAAAGAGGAAGTTTTGTAGTATGTTAGAAGATAATAAGTACTATGTGGGGACATTAAACAAGAGTTGGGTAAGGGGTTGCTAATGGGCATTGCAATTTTAAATAAGATGGTTAGGGCAGTCCTTATGGAAAAGGTGATGTTGGCACCAGGAGTTAGGTAGTTGACCATGTGATAACTGAGGGAAGAATGTTTCCTTCAAAGGGAATGGCAATGCAAAGATCTTGAGGCAGGAGCCTGTCTGGTGTATTTGCAGCTCAGAAAAGTTCTGACTAACTAATGAATGTGACATGGGGAGACTTGTTGAGTAGATGAAGTCAAGTCAAGGAACAAGAAGGAAGATGCTATATGGCTGGGTTAGCCATTGGTAAGGCTGTAACTTTTACCCTAAGTTGCTCATCCATTTTTCTTTACCTATTTGCCTTCATCTGTCTCACGTCTTCCATCTATAGAAATGGACTCAAGACCAGTCTTTACCATTCACAGTTAGAGCTAATTTTGAGAAAGAGCTATTTTTTAGTAAGTCAGTAAGCCCTAAAAGCTTGGATTTGGGGCTTAGCAAGGTTGCAATTATTCTTTCTAAACTTTAGGATAGAAAAGTAGGAGTTCACATTTGCCTTTGGAATTGTCTTTTCTCTCTCTCTCTCATCATTCTGAACATGACCTTTGTTCTCAAGTTCCCTGATGTACCTGGTCTCTGAGATTTCCCTGCCCCCTGCAGCAGGACCGTCCCATTAAAATACAATGTGAACCACATATGTAATTTAAAATGTTATAGTGGTTACATCTTTTAAAAGGTAAAAAGAAAGTTAAAATTAATTTCAATAATATATTTGAGTTAACCCAATATATTCAAATTATCATTTCAACATATAGTCAAAAAATGTATGAGATATTTTACCTTATTTTTTTTTCTGTGCTCTTTGAAACACAGTAAATATTTCAGATTTAGCATATCTCAATTCAGACAAGCCACATTTCCTCGGACTAGTGGCTACTTGACTAGCATAATTGTAGATGATACTGTTCTCCTCAACATAACTAGCCCCTCCTGTTTCCAGATTGATCTGACACTTCCCTCAGGAAGCCCACGTTGATTTCACCACTTCCCTCACTGGTCTGTAAAAAACAAATGAAATAATTTATATAGCATACTTAGAGTAGTTCTTGGCACATACTAAGTTCAATTGAAGTCTTAACTACTATTATCACACCACTTACTGCAACTGTAATTAACTGATTGTCTAACTATTATTTCATATTTTCTTCTCCCTGTTAAATTGAAAGCTCCAGAGGGAGAATGGAGCATGTTTGTTTTTTATATTGCTGTGTTCTTAGGTCCTTGTAACTAGCACAAGTAGATGAATATTCAATATAAGTTTCTTGAATGAATAAATGAATAAGAATGGTTGCTTAGGGTTATGGTTCAGTATTTTAATTCTAACATTAGAGTGAAAAACAAAAAAAAAATCTGGATGACTATATCAGGTTCCAATTTTAACAGTGCGTTATAAAGAGAGAGATGGAAACTGGTCTAGAAATGGATAAAAATGTGTAGTACGGTAGAAAAAATTCATACTTTTCAAATGCAGACAGACCTCGACCTGAAGTCCTATTACTTCACTTTCTGCGTTTATCACCTTTGAGATGTTAACTTCTTCAAGACTTAGTTTCCATATCTATAAAGTAGAGATCTGAGCATCTTTGTATATTACGTGCCTACATACTCAGTAATGTTGTAAGTGGCTAGAAAATAGGCTCTAATCTCATCTCAGATACCCTTGAGCCCATTACATAATCCTTCTGTGCTTCAATACCTTTCTCTCTCTCTCTCTCTCTCTCTCTCTCTCTCTCTCTCTCTCTCTCTCTCTCTCTCTCTCTCTCTCTCTCTTTCTCTCTCTCTCTCTCTCTGTGTGTGTGTGTGTGTGTGTGTGTGTGTGTGTTCTTTTAGCATTTAATGAAATAGGATGCTGTGTATAGGAAGACTTGATGTGGGCATATACCATATCGTTGTCTTTACTTTTTCTTTAAGGTGCATCCAGAAGCATGCTATCTTTCTCTTCCTTCATTTTCCTTTCAAAGAAAGGAGAAAAGTTTAAGCAGTTCACATTTTGAAGAGATTAAGCCATCTGGTCTAGTAGATAGTGATAGGTTCAAGGTAAGAAAAGGCCTTTCAGCAAAACTATCAAAACTTGCTATTTTAGTGCCACTGCCTTTTGCTTCCTCCTTCAGCCTCTTCTTTTTCCAGAAAGTCCTTCTCTTGTACCTTGAACCTGGCAGTTGCTTCTTTCTCTGGCTCCCAAAGACAAAAGTAATTCCCACCCACACTCTAAATTTTGCCACATGTTATAAAGGAATTACAGGCACCTAAAAACGGTGCCACTTGCTGCTCGCTGTTCTCAAAGCTCCCTACAGCATTTCCCCATTACTTTCTAGATGTCTGTTAATGCATTTCCCCACCAGATCATTGAATGGGGGTGGGAAAATACAACCTATGTATCTCTGAATCTCAGTCCTTAGCAAATGGCCAGACACATAGTAGGTGCTAGAAAACATGTGCAAGTGCGTTGTAAGTGCATGATGCTCCAGTGACTGTTTCTGGTTACTTCCCCTCCAAATGGCCCAAAAGACTAATAGATGTGGGTGGTGAGGGCTGTATGGGAGGAGGTTGGCTGCTTGTTTTGAAATGGAATTGAACATGAGAAGCTTACCAGCGCTGTTGGCTTCTCTTTGGTGTCCTCTGGAGACATGTGGGAGCAAAGAGGGGAGTTGGATGTCCACAGGATGGTTGACAAGGTGCCCTCTTCAGCACTGATGGTTGACAAGGTGCCCTCTTCAGCACTGAGTCAGCAGTACCCGGCACTGTGGACACAGGAAGATCCCGCTTTCAGGGGCTGAGTCACATTAATAACTGTAATAGTCGTTTAGATCATAATGAATTCCCAGAACCTTTCCAAGCCAACCAGCAGGCACATGCTCTCTCCCTACCCTAAGTGCTTTCCAGTTTTGTGACTTAGCAGAAAAGAGGAGACCAGACTTGAGTTTCTGGGGGCAGGGTTGGCTGGGGTTTTGAGGACATAGAATCCTTGCCATTCCCATCAACCTGTACTGCATATTGTTTCTGGAAGTTTCAGGAAGATATAGAAAGAGACTGGTATTGTGGGCATGAATCCTGCACTGACTGCACAGCTGTTGTATCAACTGGATGAGGTGTGGACCAGAGAAACTGGCACCTTACCATAAGCCATTAGGGTGCCAGTGGATACTAAATGCCCTGGGAACCAGGCAGGTTATCCTCTGCTGAAATATCCTTGGAAGTCTGTGTACCTTGGATGAAACTAGACACCTAAATTGCAACCCTAGGAAAAACTGTAAAGCACCCAAGGCTCTGTGAGATTGGTGCATAGTCTACAGTTTGCATCTTCTCAGATGCAAGTACAAAAACCAGAAGCTCCCAAAATGCCTGTTCAGAGCTCTATAAAAACCCTTAGTGAATGCTTTGTCTAAACTATAGGCACAGTTTTAAACTTATGTTTCAGTGTTTCCTTCCTGAGAGTATTCAGAGAAGATCTCGGGCTTGAAGAATTTCTTCTACCTTTCTTGATACCATGTCCACATGAACATCCCATTCATGCTGGAATATAGTCCCTCTTGCTGTCTCACTCATGCTTTTAGTTTGCTCTAGGGTGGTGGTTCTCAAAATTTGTGATATTTGTGATACATCAGAAGGACCTAGAAGACGTACTAAGATTTTTGGGCTCCACTCTCTGGCTCAGTAGGTCTTGGATGGGACCTGGGGATTTAGATTCCTATCAAGTTCTCTAGATAAGCTGCTGGGTCGGGAATCCCACTTTGAGAACCACTGATGTAAAGCAACATTCTTAAATGCATTTTTAAAGCAAATATCTGCTTGAGATTCTGTTGATAAGGCTTGTCACCACTTACAGAAAAAGCAGTATGCAAAATGCTTAACAAGGTGTAAAATCTTTATTGCAATTCCAGTGTTCACTAGATTTGCAGAAATTCATCCATGAACATCTAGATTAAAAATTCCTGACTTAGGGTCCAAACCAGAAACCATAAGTGAAATGGAGAATCATAAAGTAGAGGGAAGTAGATTTTATCACTAAGAGAAGAGGCATTTCACAGCAATGCAGATACTCAATTGGTTATCTGTTTACTAAAGCTACACGACCTGGGTTCAAAACCTGCCTCTGACATTTGCCACTGTGCTTCCTTTTCTTTGTCTTTTGACACTAATCACAGAGTTGATGAGAGAACCTAGTTCCTAGAGTTTTTGAATCTGTGGAGGACACTGCTAGTTATTCCTCCAGTACCCACTCTCATCTTATTTAGTACATGTTCATTTTCCTGTAGATAAGGTTCTAGATGCAAATTAGGTTCCACCAATAGATACACTTGAATGAGATTTGAAAAGCAGAAATGGTACAAAGGATATCTTGCTGTTTTAGACACTTTCTGTTGACAAGCACAGTTGGGAAGACAAGGATTTTCTGCAACATATTCCATTAACTAATCAACAGTTTTGTGATTGACAGGAGTGAGTTTTAGCAGCAGTGATAACAGATTCTCAGTGCTGGATTTTTGGTCCTTAGAATGAAAGTATATGATATGTTATAGATTCTGGAATCTAGAACTCAGGATTCAATTTTGAGACCTCCTGATTTCCATCTTACTAGTGAAGCTCTCTGTGGAAGTTATCACTATAGCCTATAGTCCCCTCTTCCAGGCCTTGAAATGATTTCCTAAGCATCCAACACCCATAATAAAATCCTCTCTGCTTAAAATATGTAGAATGTCTTCCATTCTTCAACTAAACACTGAATGATAATGTCTGTCTCCCTTACTCTGTTGTGAAATATTAGTAGGTTACAACCATATTTCATTCATCATTGTGTCCTGTCAGGAGAGGCTTCTGTAAAGTGAACTACTTAAAGAAGTAGGTGTAGCCACTAAACTAAGTTAGAAAAGGACTTGATTGTGGTGAGCTCAGGGAAAGTCATTTATTTGCTTTTACCAAATGAACTTTGAGGGCAGAACTTCTCTCAGACTAATCAACAAACAAATAGGCCATCGCCACCAAAATAACCAATAAATAAGGACTGAGTGAATAACTGGAAATGCAGTTACAGAAGCAGGAAGGCCCAGACCTTGCTCCACATTGCAGGGGCCCTAATAAGGTAGTGCTCTCCTCCACACAGTTCCCTGGTTCCTCAGGAGACCAGTGGAGAATGAGGGGAAGAGATTGTGGGTCATCCCTACCACCTGGCTTATGAGTATGCTTCAGGAAATCTGTGAAGAACAGGGAAACAACCAGTACCAGTGCACACAGCCTCAGGGTGTGAGGTCCAACATGATAGAGACCAGAAGGGTTAGCTCTCTGGGGTACAGGTGAGTGGAATGAATGATTGAGGCTGTGTAAAAATCCAAAAATCATACAGTGGGAAATCCATAAGTTTTGAAAAACAGACCAATACATGATCAAATTCTGGGTTTATTACTAATTTGTGTGTGGCCTGAGACAAATTCTTCAAACTCCGTGAGCATCTATCCCCTCATAAACTGGGGATTACAGTCTTTATCTCAAAGGATAAACTGTCTGACATAGGAGGACTTGGGACATAGTTAGCTCTCCACAAACCCCCTTTCTTCCTCACTCTCTGCATGTCCCTTACTTAAACTCTGTTTAGTATTCTCTCTAGTTTTAACACTTTGCTCTATAAAGTCATTAATTTAATGTTTTGCTTTGTTTTCTAAGTATGGGGTCTAAGGTAAGATGGTGAGATTTATGTAAAAGTGATTTCTCAATATATTCACTTTGTTTGAAAAGGTTTAAGGCAGCAAGCACGATTCCTGGAAGTTTTTTAAGTATAGAGAGGATGGGAGTTAGGTGGGATCCATTCCAGGAAGATTGCTCTTGCCAGCTGGGGCGAGAGCGCAAAATTTGGCCTTGTCGTGCCTGTGTAATCATGATGGCCATGCTCATCAGTAGGGCTATTAGCCAGTCTTTCTGTGGCATCCTTGAGGACTCTGAATTTAATGCAACTTCTCCTTCCATGTGCCCTTTCTAGTCTACTGCAGGTTTATTATTATGATTTTCTCCATTTAAAAGGAACTAGAGTTTCCACTTAGTGAGAGAGATGGCTGTTTCTGATATCTCACCTGTCTTTTCATCTAGATATTATCATATTTCTGTAGGGTAGAGAACACCAGACGTTCTTCAGGAAAGGTCTAAACATGTATAAAACTGGGAAGGTTATTTATCCTTTTAATGAGTTTGTGACATCCTATGCATCCCTTGACATCGTCTACAAGTTAGCTGTTGGTACATCCAGAAGAGAAGGAGGGCTAAGAGAATGAGCTTCTCAGGAACTGAAGTGGCCTCTGGGATGTGGTAGAGATCACACTTAGATAGACTCTCATCAACATCTACCACAGGGCAACTTGGAGAGATGATGCCATATCTGTTTGGAAACTGAAATCAGGAATATGAAGAAAAGTGTCTCTACTGGGTTCCCATTGTGTGCACAGCATTGTGGTGGGGGATTTTATAGCTCTTGCAAACTGGGCATGAAACAGTTAAATTGTCAACTTCTGTGCTTCAACCAGAAGAAATATTTGATGTTACTGCACAGGAAACATATCCTAGAGTGAATAATTCCTGCACAGCAGGGGAGACTTTAGCAGGTTGAACCTTGTCTGGAAGCAACTCTTTTCTTGTCAGAGAGCCAGGGGCAATAGCTGTTGTCCCTCTGTTCTGCCCCTGCCCTTCTCCCCCATCAAGCCCAACACCCAGGGAGAGGCTCAGAGCACAGTGGGTAGAGATCCACAGAGCTGCTACAGTGCTCTGTGCATGATGGAAGAAAACAGACCTCCTGTTGGTTATTGATGGCCATCTATATCTTTAAGCACCGCAGACAGACTGGGAATTCTCTATCATTACTTAAAAAAAAACCCACATCTAAGTGGCCATTGTTTTCTCTACTCAAGGAGAATATAGACAAAGAACTCAGAAAGGAATGAGGGCAGTGTAAACACAGGATAACCAAAGAAGGGCCCCTCTAGATCAGAAGTTTCCTTGATCTCCAAGGTAGACACTGCTATCACAACACATAGTGTTGGGGTGTGATGTTATTGGGATGTTTCAGGGATGTGTGTGTGTGTGTATGTGTGTGTGTGTGTGTGTGTGTGTGTGTGTGTGAGAGAGAGAGAGAGAGAGAGAGAGAGAGAGAGAGAGAGAGAGACCTTTTGCAAACACATGTAACGTGTTCATACATAATGAAGGGAAGAAGAGAAAAATAGGAAATAATAAACAGGACTCTAGATATCATTCTGTGTGACACTGAGAGAATTCTAATGATTTTTTTAATTCTTATAACTAAAATTCTCATAAGTAGCCTCCTTCTTAGAACACTGCCTTAATAGGAGTTATTCTCATTGTCTTTAGTCCACTTGTATAAGAAGAATGCTTCATTTATTTCTCATAAAAACACTGAGAGATAGATCCATTTGGTCCATTTTACAGACAAATGGATTGGAAGCAGGGTTGTTAATTTTTTTCCCAAGGTGACAAAACCTATAAAGTAGTAGAGCTTAAATGCAAGCACAAATATACCTAATTATTTCTAAACTACCTACTATCTACTAAGCTGTGCTCTATCTATGAGTCATCTCATTCATCTATGTTCTCATTTATGGAATGTCCTGTTAGAGAAAAAGAACATCAATTCCGGAGGAAAGAACTAAGATCAATAATTGTTGTTTAATTAAGCCAATAAAAATAAAAGGGATAAAACATTGGAGCAGGCATTTCAACAAAGAGGAGATGTACATGGCAAATAATTACATGAAAAAAATGCCTAATATCATATGTCATTAGGGAAACACCAGGTAATCCCACAATGAAATATCTCTTTACGCCCCATGAAATCATTAAAATTAAAATGATTAATCACATCAAGTGTTGATGAGGACATGGAACAACTGGAACTTTCAAACACTGCTTGTGAGAATGCAAAATCCTGCAACTATTTTGGAAAACTTTTAGGCATTTTCTTGAAAAGCTATACATACACTTACCATGCAACCCAGCCATTGCACTCCTAGGTATTTGTTTAAATGAGTGTATGTGCTAACACAAAGACTTATTTAAGAGTATTCATAGTAGTTACATTTGTGTTTTATGTGTACTGATATCATAGCGGTATCAAAGCCATGAAATAATAGAAACCAAAAAGAACAAAGTGTTGGTCTACTCAGCATCATAGTGGATGTCAAAATAAGCAAGCAATGGTTACCTGAGAATGGGGTAGAGAGTGAGAAGAAATGGATTACAAGAAGACATAAGAAAAATTGGGGGGAGTGATTAATATGTTCTTCATCTAAATTGCAGTGATTTTTTCATGGGTGCAAACATATGACAAAACTCACCAATTTGTACTGATTGTTTTATATCAACTGTACCAAAACAAAAACAAAAACAAAACAATACTGATAAAAGAAGATGCCAAGAAGATGTAGCAATAGAGGTAGAAGAAAACAATCAACATCCAGCAATGTAAATAAAGGTAACTAAAAATAAATGCAATTTAATAGTTAAGAACCCATACCATTGATTCAAATATCAGTTCAACTTTGGGCTAGGCACTTAATTGCCTCTGAAAATGCAGATAATAACAGTACCTACCTCACAGAATAGTAGGGACAATTAAATGAGTCATAACACATTACCAGTCTTAGATTAGTACCTGGAACTTAGTACAGATTCAAAAACACATTGAATATTATTATTGCACAAATCCTTTCATTTCATCTAAGGTCAATCCTTTCCTAATAGGAGAAAATTGAATGTCCCATTCAAATGAAGAACCTGGAGGTGAAACTAAGAGTCAGTGATTTCCAAGTTCAGTTTTCTGGTGAATGCAATTCCTCCTATTGAAGATAGCTTGCTATGGCCACTTGAGATTATATAACCTAAGGCTAAAAGAGCTAAAAAATACACAACCTCCCAATATACTCATTATCTAGGGATCTGGGAAATAATGTGTAATAAGAATCCCCTAGTGAAGGTGATAGGAAGCTACAAGGCACTAAGTCCCCAGGGTAGAGCATCAGCATGGATTCTGCTGGCCACTCGATTACTTGGATATGTTTGCTCTTGACAGTCATTCTAGCTGCCCTGGATTCTACCCACTGGGAAGACTTCCTCTGACCTGTGTTAGTCAGTGTCAAAATTGAGAGGAGAATTAGAAGCATTCCATTAGACGGGACTATACCAATTTATAGTTCATTTCTGTCTGGGTCATGAATGTGAACTAAGGGTTGCTTTAAGAGTTGAACATACACAGCTCTTTTTACTAGGCTTCAGTATTTCTTGCAGTGCAACTCTTTTAAGTGCTTTCTTAGCTGGGCCTATTGATTGCATGAGATTAGGGAAGGGAGGCTGCATGACAGATTCAGTTTTCTGGTACCCAACACCAGAATTCTTGCCCAAAATTAATTTTTTTAATTTGGACCTCAGTTTTGTAGATCAGTTCCTTAATATGAAACTTGCACATTTCTCTGAATCTTAAACTATTGGGCTTTGTCTTTGAGTTTGAATAACAACATGCTAGAATAGTGAACGACAGCCTAGAATTGTGAGGCAAGGCCCATCTTTCCTAACATGTGACTTTTAGTTCTACATCACAACCCATCCAATTGTGCATTTACATCTTTCCCGGACAGGAGTGCTCAGCAGAATTGCTCAGAAGCAATCCAGGAGCATCCCGCTTCCTGAGTTCTGAACTGTCCCAGGTATCAAGTATCCTAACGGGTGCACCAACTTTAAGGCTGTATTCTTAAAGCTCTTGATTATCTAAATTAACAGGTTCATAATTGCTAACTACAGATAGAAAGAAATGAATTAGTTTAACAAAGCTGTGGACCTACCCTGACCTCTTCAATCTGCTATTAGATGGGCCAAAATTAATAATTTCCTAAAAGTAGTAGTCACATATATTTTGACATTATTCTACTCAGTCCTCTAAAATTCCTCTTTTTGTGGACAATGCTTTGAGTCCTAGCTGACATTGATACTCTTTAAACCAATTGATTTTCTACCACCCAACAAAGATTGCTAAGATCCCAGTGCCAGCTGGCAGTTTTCATGACTCCTTACTCTATTCTGACTCAGTCAGTTTTGTGTTCAGGGGTCTTCCATTGGTCATAGTCCTCTCCTGGTACTCTTTTCTGTATTCGTCAGAAATCTTTTGGGTAAAAGTTACAAAATAGACTCATCTCAAATAGACTCATCTCAGATCCCTACAACTAAAGGGGAAAACATAAGACTTTTGAGGGCCATGACCTCGCCAGCTTTATTTGCTGCTATAGGCCTAATCCCTGGAAGAAAGTGTATTAATGTTAAATGAATGAAGGACCAAACTGCAGTAAGGGCAGGGTTGCCACTTACTGGGCAGGGTTGATAATAGCGGAAAACAGAGAAGAGATGGGACTTCATAATAGACAGCTTGTGAGTGGTCTCCCCAGTCCTTCTGTTGATAGAACTCTCCTGTGCCCTCATCTAAATATCTATAAGGATTATCCCCAGGAAGCCAAACTCATACTCTGTGAGCTTGTCCCCTGACCAGAGTTGATAGTTATAGCACTGAGCTTATGATCAGAGGGCAGCCAATCACATTTATTCTCCAATATTTTAATTAGGTTGCATCTCTTTCCTAGTGGCTAAATTGGTTACGTATAAATGTAGATGCTGACACTGGGTGGGGAGAGAGGGAGGAAATGAGGGAGGGAGGAAAAAGAAGGGGTAGGAAGAGGAGGAGCAGGCTGGTGGGGGGAAGAGAAGGAGGAGGAGGAGAAGGAGAGAAGAGAAAGAGAAGGAAGAGCAGGTATTATTAGAGAGAAATGTGTCAAGTGCTTTTGAGATCCTAGTTCCAGACCCCTGCTGAGTTTGGCGGAATCCCTGTATTTCAGTTCCATGGGATAACCCTTATTTCTATTATAATATCCCCCCATTCATATACACTAGCTTTATTTCTTTTCTGATATTTTCAACCAACAGGTATCTTCCACCAACACAAATATATGCACTGAGAATTCAAAAATAAACAGATTTGCCTGTCCAACAGAAAATACTCAAAAAGTGCCCTGGTCTTTATGTTCCCTCACTCCTGAGTAGAGCATATGAGGCAGGGATGCTTTGAGCTGCAGATAACAGAATGCTAACTAAGAATAACTTAAACAAAGGCATTTTGTAATTACTAGGAGTGAGGAGGTAGGCCCCTCCCATGTTTGCTGCAAGCCCCAGACATCCTCAGGCTGCTGGCTTTCTCTCTCTTGTGCTTTAGGTGGTAGAAATCTACCAGAGCTGAGTATCTAAAAGTCAGTGAACAAATCTATAGTGGCTATATCCTTGCCCCAAATTGTATAACAGGGCTAATGTTCTTGGCCCACCAGCAGCCTCCTGCTGGGTCCATCCTATAAAGCCACTGTGACTTTATCAAAAGAGCCCAAAGTAAAAGTTGAGGGCTAGAATCTGAGCCCTTGTTTTTCCTACTCGTTGTACCTTGAAAGAGTCGCTGAAGCTTTCAGCATCTTAATTTCCAAATATGTTTTTGTTAAAAAAAAACCAGTTATCCTTCATGGTTATGGAAAGTACATGATATAATAGTACAAATGTATTTAGTTAAATTCCTTATGGCTTACAAATTTCTTAAAGAATAAATTTTCCTTCTTGGATCTTAGTTACCCTATGGGAAAAAATGCAAAAGCCAGAAAAGGCCTGGACTTTGGAATCAGACAGATTTCATTTCAAGTCCTGGCTCTACCATTTATTAGCTATCTAATTTTGCTTACTGGCAAATATTTATCGGGCATTTACTATGTACTAGTACTATGTTCTACCTGCTGAGAAAAAGGGAATGAACAAAACAGACATAATTTCTGCTCTTTAAAGCTTATATTCTATTTTGCCCATTAAGTAAGAGTAGCAATACTTCACATTCTGTTATTGCTGTAAGGATTTAATTCAACAATTCATGAAGAATCCATGTGAATAGTAGATGCTCAATAAATGCTAATTACCTTCTCTCCTTCTTTTTCTTACCATTACAAGGTTCTGGAAAAACATTGGATTGGATGGTAGGCCCTGGCACTCTCATCCTAACCTTATTAACTAGCTGTATCATCTAAGGAAATGCCTCTTTGGATCTTGATTTCCTCCTCTATGAAACAAGAGCATTGTATGAAATAATTTGAGAATTACCTTTTATTTTGAGATTCTATGTTTTTCAAACATGTATCATCTTGATATATTATAGCAGAATAGGTATATTAGACTTTATTATGATTTAAAAACCAATTTTTGGGTTTTTAACATTTATCAAGGATTTACAAGGTCCAAGCCCTGTGCTACATCCTTATGCTTTTGCTTTAATCCCAAAACAACTCTTTGAGGCAGGATTTATTATCTTCATTTTGTATGAGGAAACTGAGCCTCAGAAAAGCAAATTGGGTCCAAGTTATTCATCTGGTCAGAAGCAGAATTGGTGTTGATAGGCACAGCTGTCTAACTGTAAAAGTTACTATCTTCAGAACGTGTCATAAGACTGACGGAGCATAGTTAGTGGTTCTGTAAGGCAATCATTATTGTTATTATTATTATTATTATTATTATTATTATTCCATAAGTCAGTCTGCATTATTGATTCAAGGAAGACACAGACCATAAGTCTTCCCCCTTCTTCTCTTTGGCTCTTGTCCCTGATTTCCCCACAGCTGCCCCTCCCTTGCACCATTTCTGTGGCTAGGTTTGTGTGGTAGATGGGAAACCAAACAGTATTGTTCAGAAATAATGTTTTCTTCAAATTGGACATCTGTTGCTTTTTTGGTTGTGAATTTGGCAAGTATTTCAACTGCTTGTGCTGGTCAGACCTAGAAAATAATTAGGTGGTCATGGCAACCAGCACCCCAGGGCCACTATAGTGACACTGAGTAGAGAGCACCGAATGGAGAGTCCAGATATCCACTGTGCCTCAGTGCTCTGGCCTCCGATCCCTCATCCCAGCTTCTGCTCCTTTATTTCCAAAATCCTATGAATAGGAAAATGAAACATCTACTTCTATACTGAAGGATATGGGCCCTGGGGTCCAAAGAGCACCTGGAGAGGCTGCATGGAAACCAAACAAACAATGAAGTTGAGACAGACTGAAACAGGATGCAAACATTCGTGAGTAAAACCACCACTATGTCCCAGGAAGTGTGCTTTAGCCCAGCACCTCAGTTAATTCTTTCAACATCCTTCACTGGACAGAGGAGAAGACTGAAGCTTGGAGAGAGGAAATGACTTGTCTAATCGCATGGCTAGATAGTAAAGGTATGAGAATCCTAACTTTGGTCCGGTTGACCCTAAAGTCAGCTATCATCAGAACCTTTCCTAAGGTTGCTCTTTGTTGTAGGTAAAGTAGAGGCTCGATAGTAGGTAAGATAATATTCGTCGTGATGACCTTGCCATTTGGGTGATGCCCCCATGCTATGTTGCCCACACTGATGGGATTCTTCCCCCTGGTACAAGCTTAAGCCATTCAATCATAGTTTGCACATCTTTTCCTTATCCCAATTACTTTAAATCCATCTTCTCCTTCAGTATTTCTGTTGTGCCCTAGGCAGTATATGCAGTTGTGTCTGAGCCAATTCTTTCTCTTCCATTGCCTTCTTGAAAAGATAACAGATTGTGTATGATATTCTCTAACTTCTGGATCAGATATCTTCTCTCTGACTCAGAAGTTGGATTGCTTGTTACCTTACAGATCTTTGAAAAATCCTGTTCCTCATGGACAGATTCAGGAAAATCTCAATCTTCAGTAATTTTTCTTCCCTCATTTCACATCGCTGTTAACTCTTTTAGAGCTTTATGAGATTATTATATATGCTTTTCTTTTTGAAGGCAAGTCTAGTACTTAATGCACATTATGCTCTAGAAATAGAATTTTTGGTATTTCTAATACAGGAATCAGAGGTCCTGACTTTGAGTCTCTTTTCTGTCACTAACTTGCCCTGATTACCTTTGGGAAGTCATTGGACATTTTTCCATGCATGTAGTAAAAGATCAAACTACTACTGAAGGGTATTTTTATTGCTAAGATTTTTTAATTCAAGTCTTCCTTCTAGTAAAAAGAATTCCATTTGAAACTAAAACTGTTCCTATGCTCTTCACTTCTCAGATTGATGCAAATTCACAAATTCACAAATCCCCAAGGTTTGGATTTTTCTAACTCACATTTTCCCTGCATTCTGAGGAGTTAATTAATGAATTTTTAGAGAGATGTCTTTCTATATGTCCTGACAGGTAGAACACCAGTTGAAGGACAAATAGAGGTGATGATGGTGCCAATGAAGGAAGTAAACAAGTTAAATGATACCTTTAAAGAATTGAAGGCAAGTGTTGTCTGGGTCATGCTGCCCTCAACATGACTATATTTCACTGTAATGGTGTGTTGTTTTGGCCACAACAGATGATGGTGAAATAGGGACAGCTTTTTGATCTGGCTGTCACTTAAGCAGCTGCATAATCTTGTGCAAGTCACCCAAGCCCTCCAAGCATTACTATCCTTTTATGTTAAATGTAGATAATGGTATCTTGATGATTGTTGTGAAGATCAATACCTGGGCATTAAAATGCAGAGATAAATGCTGATATCTTTACAGATGAAATGAAATTTACAGATGTATATATACCCAAGAGAAAGGAAAACATGTCATCATGTACTTTAATGATCTTGTATGTAAGTGTTTATAGACACATTATTAGCAATAGCCAGAAAAATAGAACTCAAATGTCCATCAACTGATGAATAGATAAATGAAATGTAGCAATGTCCATTCAATGGAATATTAGTTGGCAATGAAAAGAAATGAAATACTGATACATCCTATGAAATTGTTGAACCTTGAAAACACTATACTAAGTGAAAGAAGTCAGTCGCATTATACTGCATATTGTATGATTCCATTTATGTGAGATGGCCTTAATAGGCTATCTATAGTGATGGGAAGTAGATTAGTGGTTGCTTAAGACTGTAGAAAGAGGGATACGAGGAAAGGGGGTGATAGCTAATGAGTATAGTATTTCTTTTTGGAGAGCTTAAATGTTCTCAAATTGATGGTGGTGATAGACTGGTAAGAAATGCTGCATCATCATCGTCGTTGTCATTGTTGTCGACGTCATCATCATCATATCATAGAGCCGAGCACTGTGTTTAAGAATTTAAGCATATACCCCTAACTAACCTATTATATGAATACATCTGATAGTTTTCCTTTCATTTGTCTATATTCCTTTTGCAGGAGTGAGCTAGCTCTTTTTTTTTTTTTCACCTTGGCTCCAGAGGAGCAGAACAACTGTTTATGGACATGAAGCTGGCTTATAACTCCTGACTCATTCCCTTCTCTATTTCCCTGTGGTCCATCAGTCACCCACACTTGCTAGTTTTCCTTCCAAATGACTCTGAACTTCACCCATCCTTCATACCCACCGCCACCTACCTAAACCAAACCCTTGCCAAATTCTACAAGATTACAGCAACAGCTGGTCTTCTATAGCTTCTCCGCCCTCACCCTCCCAAGTCTACAACCCATCTCTTACACACCACCAGCAGACTGTTCTCCGTGTATGTCCTTAACATAGTTCTCACCCCGATCAAAAATCCGTGGGCTCTGCATTTCTTCTGGTGTAATCCCTTGCATTTTCTATCTAGATTCCTCTCACCATAGACCATGAAGAACATGATGTTATCCTATGAGCCCAAAATCATTTCTCACCATTTTATGATTCATACCCATTACTCTGATCTAGCATTTCCATCTATTGTGTTCTTTCAGATACCCATATGCTTCAAGTGAGAAGAATTATGATCAATCTTATCTAATAATTTCATTCCACTTTTCTTCAAAATGATTGGGAGCAAGCATTCAATGAAATTCTGAGCAATAATACATGAAAGGCAGCCTATCAGGGGAAAGTACTTTTGGAGAAAGAGTATTGCTCATAAAAAGCCATGAAAGAAGAGACATGCTATTCCTTCTGCCTGTATAGCCTGACATCCGGGCACTGAAGAACCAAGTGCAATGCCCAGGTCTTGTCCAAGTTAGCAGATGAGGGCAATGCCTTTGAGCTGTGGCCATGCAGCCGCTAAACTGCTGAATGAAACAGGTCCCAGAACTGAGCCACTTTTGCACATCTTATTATAGGAAATAATATGTCTTTTATTTCAAGTCCTAAAACTGTGAACTCTCTCATTCTCGGGTCCCTCTGACTCTGGTTGAGGACTTAGACTCTGATTTCCCAGCACCGCTCTGCCACTTATCAGCTCTCTGAATTGGACAAGCTACTCACCTCTTCTATTCTCGTGTTTCTCCAGCTTTAACCTGCTTCTGAGTCATCAGGGAGGCTTGTTAACACACAGGTCCCTATACTCCTCCTATAAGTGAAACCATCCGATATTTTTCTTTTTCCTTCTGACTTATTTCACTGAGCATAATCGCTTCTAATTCCATCCTTGTTGCTGTGAATGGCATGAGTTTAGCTTTTTGACTGCTGAGTAGTATAACCAAATAAGGGGAAAACAACAACAACAACAACAGCAAAAATAAGAACCACAACAAAACAAAACAAAAATAAACAGATGACCATAACATTCTGCAGGGGAGGGGGCGGGAAGAGCACAAGGGACTATGGTGATGGGGCATGGGCGAATTGGTGGGGGAAATTCTACCAGGACTACACCTGAGAAAAGAAAGCAGACATTGTAAAAATAAAAAAATGAAAACAAAACAAACAAAAAAAACACAGGTTCTGAACACCATTCCCTAGAGATTCTTATTCAGTAGGCATATGGGAAAGCTGGAGAATTTGCATTTCTAGCAAATCCCCAGGTAGTAAGTGGTGTTGCTCTGAAGACCATACTCCTTCCTTCATATGGACATAAGCACATCCCTAGTAGGTTTTATGAGGACTTAGCTTGACAATACAGTGACTGTGCTTGGCACAGTGCCTGGCACAGAATTGTGCTTAGAAATTGTAACTATTATTTTAACTTGAAAAAATGTTGAAAGATTCATTTGTGCAAATTCCAGGTACAGATACATTCCTCTGGAGTTCTGGGCTATTGTCTAGCAGACTTTCCCAGACAAAGGCGCCCAAAGCCTGTTGACTGAGAATATTAACTAGGTGGCAGTGGGAGAATGACATGAGTGATTTGCTGGGATTATTGAAAATCATCCGAAATACTGCAGACGGGAGGAAAAATGGCCTTCACTTATCAGCCCTCCATTAAAATGGTTTGTAGTGTGTCTCGGCATTATCCAAATGATTAAAGAGGTGAGACTTTGAAGAGGGGTGGGGGTGGAAAGGAGACTGGCTGACCGTCTTTAAAAGAGGGAAGGCAATAAAAGATTAGTTATTAAAGAAATGAAGTTCAGGAAATGATCCAATGTCTTGGGAGTGTTCAATCATAGAAGACGGGGGCCTTCTAACCTTGTGGAGTCAAAAGGAAATTCACAGAGAAACATGCTACTTCAGGCATACCCTTCTACTACTTTTTTCTCAGGGCAAGGAGAAAGACACTTCGATTTAAAATCTTTCTTTCAATGAATTCTTTTTCTAAACTTCCCAGTAGAGCTTACTTATTAAATGCTTCTATGCCTGTAGTTGTTGGCATCTATCAGAAACACCATCCTTAATATGTACCAGACACAAGGCTAAGCATTTGCCTACATTATTTCACTTAATCCCTTTAACAATTCTATGACGTAGGTTCTATTTTTATGTCTTGTACAGATGAGTAAACCGGTTCAGAGAAGTCAAGTGGTTTGGGTCAAATGTCTAGTAAAAGTGACTTTAACCTGCACCTAAGTAATATTTTAACTTTCAAGTGATAGTACCTCTACTTTCTCACTTTGTTCTCCCCAGATAGTAAGGTAGGTATTAAAATTCCAGCTGTGTAGATAGGGACTTGGAAATTTAGAGCATTCACATGGCATTCTGAATGCAATCATGGTTATAAAGTTGTGAAATCAGAGTTAGACCTTGAGGAATTCTACTCTGTCACACTCCCTTTGGAAATCACTCAAATTGTCTTTTAAAGATAATTTGCATGATATACATATTTATAATTCCTTTCCCATCAATAAGTAAGACAAAAATCTTTTCTTACACCAGTTTCTTAAAAACAGAGTTCACCTTCATTTTGCTTTCCCCTCTCTCTTATTTCCAATTCTACTCACTCTCATTTCCAGGGTAGGGGACATTACTGCTCCAAACAGCTCATCTTTGCACTTTACTGTGTGTTTTGATATATCAGCATTTCTCCAGCCCCAGAGAGCTTGAAAGAATATATCGGAGGTCTTTATTCTCTCTTGCCTCCATTTCCTTTTCATTAGTCCTCACCACTGTGACTCGCAACAGGTCAAACATCACTCTCTCCGTATTAGAGTGAGGAAATTGAGTCGACAGAAAGGTTATAAAAACTTGTTCAACTTCGCAGCTTTGTCACAGTTCGTTCTGATTTTAAAGTCTGTGCTCTCTACAAGACTTTATTTGAATTGGCCGGAGGTCTGACTCTGAGAAGCCAAAATCTGCCTGTGACCAGCTTCAGCTCAAGCTGATCTTGAGCAAATTTCTTGTCTTCTCTGGTCTCAGTTTACCATTTTGTCAAATGGAATCTGTAAAGTTAGGAGATAGCATGTGTTCAGCACTTGCCAGTGTGTCTACCATGGAAGACATCAATAAAAGTAGATTATCTGTATAATTATTTATTATATATCATTTATTTATTATGTGTATTTATATTCATCGTATATTATAAATATTATATGTATAAATGTTATATATTTATAGTATAAATATGTAAACTTCTAAAAATTTAATAGCTTTAACTCTTAGCTTTAACTCATTAATCCATTTTGAGTTAATTTTTATGGTATAAGGTAAGGGACCAACTTTTTTCTTTCTTTTTTTTTTTAAACATGAACATGTAGTTTTCCAAATACCATTGTTGAAAAAAAAAAAAGTAATTTCCCCCATTAACTGGTCTTGGCACCCTTGTCGAAAATCAATTTGCCATATTTTTGAGAGGGTTATTTCTGGGTTCCCTGTCCTACTCCACTGGCTTCTATGTTTGTCTTCATGCCAGTATCTCACTGTTTAATTGCCATCATTTTGTAATAAGTTTTGAAATCAGGAAAAGTGACACCTCCACCTTTGTTCCTTTTTAAAGATTGTTTTGCCTATTTGAAATCCCTTGAGATTCCATCTGATTTTTAGAGTGAATTTTCTATTTCTGCAAAAACATTACTAGGATTTTAACAGGAGTTGCATTGAATGTATTTATAACTTTAGATAATATTGACATATTAGTACTAAATATTCCAATCCATGAACACAGGATGTCTTTCTATTTGTGTCTTCTTTAATTTTTTTCAGGAGCATTTTGTAGTTTTCAGTGTACAAGTCTTTTGCTCGCCCAGTTATTTATTCCACAGCGTTTTATTCCTTCTGATGATTTTATTTTGTTAATGTCCTTTCAGATTGCTCACCATTAGTGTATAGATATATAACTGATATTTTGCATATTTATTTTGCATTCTACAACTTTACTGATTTTTTTATGAGTTACAACAATGATTCCGCAAAGATTCTTGGGGAATCTTTAGCGTTTTCTACATAGGAGATCAGGTCATCTGTGAACAGAGATAAATGTTCATCTTCCTTTCCAATTTGGATGCCTTTTATTTCTTTTTATTACCTAATTATTTTGGATAGAACTTTCATTATTATTTCAATAGAAGTAGCAAAAGCAGGCATCCTTGTCTTGTTCCTGATCTTAGAGGAAACACTTTGTCTTTCACCATTGAATATGATGTTAACTGTGGATAATTCATACATATTCTTTATTATGTTACGGTAGTTTAATATATTATGCTTCTTTTTGAGTATAGATATGCATTTTTGAAAGTGCATTAATTGTTAGGACTGAGTGGGAGTGAACTGATGGAAGAAGCCCCTTTTGGAAGTTATTGTAGTATCTTAAGCAAAAGATGCTATAGACCTGAGTTAGGTAATTATCAGAAGAGATGGAGAGGAACAGTTATGCTTTTAGGAAGTAACATTGGTTGATCTTAGTGATTGACTTGATGTGCTAGGAAGCAAAGGGTCAAGGATGCTCTCCAATTTTCTGACTTGAGAAATGGGATAAAGGGAACCTTGTAGAATGATAGTTTGGTGAGGAATAATTATGAGTTAGTTGAAAATGAAGCACTCAGGGATAGGCAGTTAGAAAGAAGAGTCAGGAGCTCAAAGGGAAAGGCATGAACTGGAGATGGCAGTTTATAGTCATTCCACCTGGATAGTGGTCAAACTCCATGTATAGATGAGTTGAGCAAGGATTGCAAAAACAAATGCTTGGAGGGGTCAGGCAGCTAACACGATGTGAGTGAGATTCAATCAATACTCTGAGGGTATCCTAGGATCTGGGGTGAATGACCACGCCTGCCCTGTCTAAGGACTCACAAGTGGGTTCAGCCAAGATCCAACTGTCGGTTTGTGTTCAGCCAACCCATTATTCTCCTTTATACTTAAATAGGTTCAGAGAGCATAGATGACCATTGACAAGGTAATTGGAGTAAGGGCAGCACCTTTACTCCTCCCCTAGCACAACTGACATTATTCTAGAGGCATTTGTGACTGCAGCTGCAGTTTTGACCTGTTCTTTGCTGTGTTCCTAAGAGCGTTGCTCAGAGCAGTGGCTGCTGGGAGCTCAAATATGGGAGTCTGAGGGTTCTTAAAATAAGAGACAAAGGCAGTGAGCCTGGCTTCTGTTTCAGGGCCTGAAAACACAGTTCTTCAAAATATCAAAATATTAATTACCTGCTGAAGGCTTGACTTCCCTTGCAGGGGATATCTGGAAAGAAAAGGTTATTTTTGTTGTTACTGTTGTCATACATAAATAATAAAATTTGGCTTTTCAGCACTGTAGAGAGGTCTGGCCAGCCAGGAAAGAAAGATACTCCACTGAGCTGAATTTCTGAAGCCAGTTCTTGCAGGAGCTTGCAGCTCCAAAGGGACTCAGGTTGAGCAGCCAGAGGTCAGCATCCCTGCTCCTGATTTTCCTACCAGTGGCAGGCCAAGTAGGGCAGGGATCAGGACAACTGGCTTGGGTTGTTGTTTAAAATGCTGGATCGAAACAAATTTAGCAAATCTGTGACTTTGCCTCTTTGACAGCTATGTGGACCAGGGAGGAGATTTTAGGAAAATCTTTCCAGTGGCAGCAGTCATAAGCTCCATTGAACAAACAGCAAGCAAATACATTCATTCTTCAAAGCCTGGTTCAGGTATCACCTTCAATATCCATACCTTTTCCTATCTCATTCCTTTAGGGCCCCATAACATCCACTGCTGTTATAGGCCTTAATGTACCACCCTTTGAACTTTTCAAAGGCAGAGAGAGTCTTACTCTAATTCTCCACCGAACTGCTATAGGATCAAACAAGTTTCCTTGTACATACTCAATGTTTGAATGAATTAATGCATGGTGTCCTTATTTCACTAATGCAGTGCTCCTTCATAATCCTTTTCCTGTGCTCCTTTATGATCTTTTTTTCTGCCATTGCATTAGCAAAGTACCACAAACTGGACAGTTGAAATAATAGGGATGTGTTGTCTCACAGTTTAGGAGGTTAGCAGTTAGAGATCAAGGTGTTCACAGGGTGATTGGGTCCTTCTGAGGGCTGCGAGGGAAACTCCCTCCCTCCCATGATCAGCTAGTGGTTTGCTGATCATTTTGACATTGACTGTAGACAGTCCTCTACTGCAGACACTTTACACAACCTCTGTCTTTATGTTCACCTGGGCATTCTCCCTGTGGACAAGTCAAAATTTCCCCTTTTAATAAGGATGCCTGTCATATTAGATTTGGGGAATCACTCATCCTCAATATGACCTCATCTTCATTACATCTTCACTAGTTCTAATTCCAAATAAGGCTATACTATGAGATTCACAGGGTTAGGATTTCAAAATATGAATTGGGGAATTGGGGAAGACATAATTCCACCATATCAGCCACATCTTACACCTAGTAATTTCCATAGGACTCACCACTCTCATAGCCTTCTTGAGACCAGCAATATTACTGGTCCTCTCATAGACTGAGCTTATTTGATGGGGCTCTGCTCTAGAAGAATAAGTCACTGCCACCTCTTGGACTCAATTTTCTCATATATAAACTGCAAAATTATAGTAAATAATTCTTCAGACCATTTCCAGTTTTGAGATCCTTGGATGTTTCTGAAAATCCGTAACCCTGAGACAGCAAAAACCAGCCATCCAGAAGACTATCTGTATGTGATTGTATTTGTATAATGTATAAAAAGAAAAAGTGAAGACTAATATAAGGTAGTGGTTACTCTCAGAAAGGGCAATGAAGAGGGCTCCTGGGGTGCTGGCAATGTCCTGGTTCTTGATCTGAGTTCCCATAACATGGGAGTCCCGCTTGCGGAAATTTCTGAGCCAAACACTTATAACTGATGCACTTTTATGTATATACCTTATACTCTAATGAACAGCTTGTTTTAAAACCGAAGTCGATAATTTTTTGAAAACAGTATGTGCACCTGAGAGTGGTACAAGATTAAAGGGATCTTGTTTTATATCAAGAGGAGGGATGACAAACTACTTGTCTGCCATTAACTTGTGTTGGGTCTCAGTTGCCTAGTAATCATAAAATAACAGTTAATATTTATTATGTACCAACCATACCTAAAGCATTGTGTCAAGCGAACAAGTATGGCATTTAATTTAATTTCAAAATAATTTTTCATAACTAGTAATATCAGACTCATTTTACAGATGTGAAAACTTAAGTCAAGTGAAGGTGTATAACTTACCCAGAGTTGCAATGTGTGTATGACATAAGGTGCATTTGAACATAGATCTTTGCCTCCTAAGACATTGTTTCTTTCAATAATGTTCACACTGAAAAGAGGGAGGTAACTAGATATGTCTTATATTCCTCTAGTATAAGCTAAAAATCTGTGCAAGTGTAATTTACATGTACTTATGTGTTTAGACGTGTATATATATATATATATATATATATATATATATATATATATGTCTTGGTTTATGTATTCACGTAATTGATACACACATGCCTGCCCACGTGTATGTGGGGGTGTGTGAGTGTTCTTGTAATGACTTACAAGGCCAAGTCTCTGTGTGCCCAGTGCCAAGATCCAGAGAGAAACTGAAAAATGTGAAGATATATTGGAGTGACTCCAAATATTTGTTTTTTAGCACTGGGTAATTTAAACATCTCAATAAGCTCTCTCTCTGCTTTTCATCCAGCTGCTGACTCAATACCAAAACAGAATCAGGCTCAGTGACCTGATGGATAAATTGAACAGAGTATTCATATCCATAGAAACAGTCCTTGTTTCTACTTTTCCTGATATTGAACTTAAAATAATTAAACTCCCAAATTTTGTTTATTGATGGATATACGGTTGACCAGCCAGAGACTACATTTTTCATTCTTCTTTGGAGTGTGGGGTTGTGACTGTGCCAAGTGATGTGTAGAGCCTTCAGCTCACCTATGTAAAGACAGTGTCCCTTAGGTTAGACTCCTTCTTTTCCCTCCCTGCAGACTGGAAATCAGACAAGACAATTATCCGGTCCCAACGAGAGATGAACATGATACTCTAGGGACAGCACAGAAACAAGTTGGAAGAAACCTGGGGTGGCTTGTGGAGCGCTGCCAAACCCCTAATACAGACTGCTTTCATTTGGACTGTTAGGCAAGAGAGAAATAAATCACCTTTTCTGTACCCACCCTAGTGCACCAAACTTTCAGGAAGAAAGTGATTCACAGAGACTTAAGAACAAGTCTGTTGTCTGTTGGTCAACAGCTCAGCCCTCAGAGAACAGACCTGGGCTCCTGAGTGAGAGCCCACTCAAGAAAAGGCAGTCTCTCCAAGACTGCTAATGTGCCCTTCCCAGCTTGCAACACACCTTTTTATTGTTCCTCACCACAAATATATGAGGTAGGAATTAATTTTATTCTCACCATGTCTGAGAAACCGAGTCTCAAATAAGTGTAATACTTATTACTATTAAGTGGCATGGAACCAAAAGCTTCTCATCTTTTCTGGTTTCCCTGGAAGAGAAACTACATAGAAACTTGAGGCCGATGAAGGGATTCTGAGAGATGCCTTTTCTGCATTTTTGTAGAGCATCGAAATTCAGAGTTAAAGCCCAAGCTACTTTCAGTAAGAAAGTAAAATAATGCAGGAATCTTTTTTTAAATCTGTTTCTCCTTTGCCAACCTTGGGTTCACATTAGAATAACCCAATAGCCTTATACTATAACCTAGAAACTTTGTCCATTAACACCACATTTTAATAAAATTGATGGCCTACAATGCACTCATGTTCTCATTGGAATTTCACAACAAACCTGTAAGTACTTTCATTTTTTCCATCTTTTTACGAATGGAGTAACTGAGGTTCAGAGCAGCTTGTCCAAGGTACCTCAATAAGTAGATGAAATTTCAGTGTCTAAGTAGTCAGATCCTTATCTGGCCCTCTTAAAGTGTATAATAAAAATGTTTCTGTTTTGAGTGTCAGGTTGAGAATTAAATGGAAGTCTGTTGGCTCTAAATTCCAAGTTCCACTTGGTCTGTGTCCTGTAACTTTCCCTCTTGGGTCTGCCTGTCTCTGATTCTGCTTTTACATAACCTATGCAGCCATTATGATGGCATCACTGGCACGGAGCTCGATCTGTGACAGGAACTGTTATACATGCTTCTGTTTATTAATTAGTGCCCATGCGCTTCATTCAGAGACCACCAGCAACATGTCTGTGGCTAACAACATTGAGTAGATAGACTCATTGCAAGGAGGTAGAATGCACATCATAGACCGGGGGTGTCTCAGTAGAGAGCATTACAAAGGAGGTATAGGATGTAAACTTGAATAGATACTTTTGGAAATTGTTCAGGGAAGGCAGGATTTGCTAAGTATTGGGTGCTGTCATGAAATAAGGGTAAATTATATGATTTGATTTAATGAATCTTATCTAAGGGAAAGGAAGACTGGAAAGAGGCTAAAGAAGTAATAAGAGTCAGCAATCACTCGTATAAGCCAGGAGACAGTTTCCATGGTGACTCTTTTTATATGTGTTTGGCAAAAGTTATGAAATCATCCATCTTTGTCTTTTTTATGAGCTCGTTTATGCTCGACAGGAGAACACCACAGTCTAGTCACTAGTGCTAGTCCAGCACCTAACATGAATGCCTTGCTATTTTTACTTGCTCATTCAGTTCACAGGTGTTGGAGCTGCTTTTCTCTTTCTCATTTATTTAATATTCACAGTAAATGCATGAGTTAGATCCTATTAGCATCCTAGAGGAGGAACATGAGACTCAGGATTTAGGTAACCTACCCAGCTCACACAGCTACCAGATAGAAGCACTAAGGTTGGAATCCAGGCAGTGTAGCCTAGAAGTCATCTTTCTAGAGGTGGAATATGGCTATCACCTCTCCAGTTTCCGCCCAAGGCCTGAGCCTGTCTGTAAATCCTTAGCTTTTAACCCTAATGGGGCACTCCTGTCTGCTCCTGACCCTGTGCTGCGGATTCTCTAGCTTGCTGGGATGCTCACATGACTGGATTCCATAGATCACAGTGGCCCAGAGTTACCCTCTGGAAAATAGCTGGAATTCCTGACCTGATAGCTGCCTGGCTCAGGCCCTCTCTCCCATCCCAAACTGGATGGGAAACCTGCTCCGCCTGCTTAGTTGGACACCCCCCATCAGTACCTCCCATTCCTCCCCAATGTCCTCCCCACCCTGGTGAATGAGGCTTATTTCTGGAGGGGCTAGACTTTCGGCCTGCCCAACCCCAAGCGTCTGTTGTGACATCCTAAAAGAATCTGATTCTGGCCCCCGAGGGTGTTAGATGCTGCCTACAAGCTTGCAGGCCCTGTGTACAGAGGAAAGCACTAGCTGAGTCCCTCCTTAATAGATATCAGTCCTTTCAGCAAGATATTTAACCTCACTGAGACTCCTCTGCTGTAAAACTAGGGGCAGAAATATCTATCTCATAATGCTGAGAGGATCAGATGAGCCTGGGTGTGTGTGTTTGTGTGTGTGTGTGTGTGTGTGTGTGTGTGTGTGTGTGTGTATATATTTTTTTTTTGGTGGAAATTGAGGAGGGGATTAAGTTTCCAGCAACTTGATGAGGAGCTTGGGCTTCCCTGGAACACAGCTGAGAGCTCTGAGGCAGCCTTAATCAAGATTGGTGCTTCTTCAATGTCCCTGAGCCCATGGGTCATCAGAGGGCCTGGAGAGCGCATAGATTTTGATCGAGTTATTCTGCGGTGGGACTTGGGATTCTGCATTTCAGACAGACTCAAGCTCATGGGGAAGGCAAAACCAGCTATAACCTTTTCTGTGCAGGGGGAACCCTTTAGAACTTATAGATTCCCCCCACTTCTTATGAGAAAGAAGTAACATCAGGTTGGGGACCCTACCCTAGAAGTGAGGAGACAATGATTTCAGACATCTGTGTTTCAAATCCTTGTCACATCCAAAGTTAGTGTGGGGCCTCGGGCAAGTTACTCACCCATCTGGGCTTTCCTCTTTTCACATGTGACATGGACTGACAGTTTTGCACAGTTGGGAGCAAGCGGGAAGTTGGCATCTGGAATGACTGGACCATGAAAGCCGAGGCGGTTTGCTTTCCATCTCCCACCACCTCACTAGGGTGTTTGCGTTTGAAAGAAAATAAAGGGGGAAAGACAGTGTCTAACCCTGAGGTAGGAAGTGTTAGCACAGCCTTTTCAGGCTTCAGGGAGGCAGGGGAGGGAAAGCACCCCTAACCACATCACAGGGTGACCCTCCCCACATTGTGTATAGTTCAGTGTCATCCTAGAGCTGCCAGGGTGAGGCTCATGGGGAGTTTCAGTCTCTGATGGTCCGGGAATGCAAGATATTGAACATTATGCGGAGTATTGGGTTGAGCATCAGAATATCTGAGCTCCAGCCCTAAGGCTACCTTTTTGTGACCTTGGGCAAGTGAGCCCTTCCCCATCTCCCTCCTCAGTAACAGAAGGGAAATCCCCATCAGTCAAATGTTAAGCACTTTACTTTTGTTTAGCCCTTTTAATACTCTCTCTAGAAATCAACATCACTACCCCGAGTTTGCAGAAGAGGAAACCCAAGCTTAGCGTGCTTGAGGAGCTTGTCCAATGACACACACGGTTAGTGACCTGCTGGGCTGTGAACCCTGGTGGTCATGTTACAGGTCAGAAGGAGGGGCATCCCGGGACCCCTAAACCTGCCTGCTAAATGGGTTCTGCCATCTGCTGCATAAAGCCAGAGCATACACTAGTGCATAAGACCTTCAATGGAAAAAAACTTAAAAACAATCAGTGTGCAATAGAAGAGAAAAATAGTTTCCCCACGAAGCACCCAAAGTTACCCATCCCCTTGTGGGTAAATACCCAGTCAATTAGCGTTGGCCCAAGCAGGACAGCTGAGGCCCCAAAGCTCACCACAAGTCGAAGGCACCTTCTGGTGGGGACCCATAGGAAAGAGGCAGAAGGGGCCAGGCAAGTCTGGAAGGAACAGGACAAAATCAAAATCAAGATAAAGGCTGCCATTGTTAACCTCCCCATGACTCCCTCACCCACATCCCTTTCAGGTGTCTCCTTTCATGTCCCTCAAGTTCTCGGTACAAGTCCAAAGCTGAGCGCAGCTTCTTCACATCTCTCTCTGCTCCATGTGCCTCCTGCAGGTCCTCTTCTTGCTCTCCTTTCCTGCCTTTCCTAGTCTTTTCTAGCTTCTCTTCCTTGCCCTGCTTCACGTTTCCTAGGTAGCACAGGGAACCTGGACCCTCTCCTCCCCCTGGGGACGGCCCTGTTACAGAGGAGAGTGGGGCTCTCACTCTCACGTAAAGGGCCAGCAGCCACATCGCTGGGCTTCCACTTGCTCCTCTGGCAGCTGGAAGAATAATGCTCCCACTTTCTTCCAGGTAGGATCAGAAGTCCATAGGTGTGACCAGGATGTGCTTTGTTCACTGTCAGATGCCTTGCAGAGATGCGGTGTCTTAATCTCTATAAATTGGAGGGCAGCATTGGCACAGAAGTCCTTAGCATGAGTGTTTCAGAAAGGCAGATTCGCCTCAGAGTGAAGACAGCCTTCCCACAAGAATGCTTCTGAGTGAGTGGGCTGCATCTGAGGCAAGAAGCCCCCCCAGTGAAAGAAGCACCTGCCCTTGGGCAGCTGGGGTTTCACTCAGCACCCACCAGGACTGAAACTCCTAGCTTAGGACTTGACCCCTAGGTGCTCCATCCTCCCTGCCTTCTCCTGGCAGCTGCTCTCCAGCCACCATTTCCCCTTCAGATTCTGTGAATTCTCTTGTTCCCGTGAGGTTGCAGAGCTTGGCTTGACCTGAATGTATTTTGCCAACTTCATCACCGCCTCTGGGGCAGGGGTGGATATGCAGGGAAAACATTTTTCCTGAACTCTGGCTCAGGCTCCTTTAACATCTGTGGAAAACAAGGGAGTTTACCACACAGCCCTCTCACAATCAAGTACTCAATTAATGCTTGGCTCCCCAGAGCGACCTTTCTACAGAAAAATACCATTTAAAACTTTTCTCCACCTCTTTCCATCTGAGAGGGAGTTCTGAGGCCAACCGTGGAGAGTCTCTGGTTTCCCCCCTGCAGCTTGCTGTTCTAACCCCCTGAGCCAAAGCACACAGAATGCCCCACTCAGCACACCCTGGCCTGACCTCCACATGCCTGGTGGGGGGTGGGGCCAGAGCTGGGACTGGGGGGGACTGTCAACGAGGGAGCAAGTCCAGTTTGTTCAGGTACACTGGGATAATGGGGGCAACGGGGTTGGAGAGTGAGCAAGAGGGAGAGAAAGGGAGAGAGGTGCAATGATAGCATCAGGAATTTTCCATCTCTTTGAGATCTGGAGCCCTATAACTCAAACTGTGATCTTCACCATTCCCCATGAGCTTGAGTCTGTCTGAAATGCAGACTCCCAAGGCCCACTGCAGAATAACTGAATCAAAACCTATGTGTCATGCAGACCCTCTGACGATTCATGGGCTCAGGGACATTTAAGAAGCACCAATCTTGATTAAGACTGCCTCAGAGCTCTCAGCTGTGTTTTGGGGGAGGCCAAACTCCTCATCAAGTTGCCTGAATTCCTAAGGGGTTCACTTTCTCAGGGTCGCCCCTGGTGACTCTGGAATAACTCCCTCCTGTGTTTCCTGCCCAGGGGAGTTGGTATCTTGTTTTGCCCGCCTTTGCTCACCTTATCTGTCTATTCCAAGTCTAGGCAGATGGGAAATTAAACCCTTTCTTAGTTGCCATCAAAGAACAATTCACAAGGAGCATTTATCTGTAGGGCATTTTCTCCAAATGTGCTGAGTAGGAGGGCTGGGGAGGAATGACCACATTAACTGCTTTATAGTGAACACTAGACAGTTCTGTTCCTTGGCCACACAGAGGGGACAATGGGACTGCCTCACCTCTGCTCCAGCTCCCCAGATGAGCTTCCACTTCTGCTCCTTGGCCCTGCTCGTCTTGTCTCTTCCTGACCCTCTCTGGAGCAAAACTCCCCCCACTGTTCACGCAGAGCAGTGATGACACCCCTTCTACCATCTTCGCATCATGGCCTCAGGACTCATCTTCTCTCTGACATGTCCCAAAAAGAAAGTTCCTTCCACTCTTGCTCATAGCAGCATTATTCACAATACCAAGGCGTGGGAGCAAACCCAGTGTCCATTGACAGATGAATGGACAAACAATATGTGATCTGCATACGCATGGAATGTTTTTTGGTCTTAAAAAGGAAAGAAATCCTGACACATGCTACATCATGGATGAGCTGTAACAACATTATGCTATTGAAATAAGCCAGTCATGAAAAGATGGTACTGTAGCATGATGCTACTTATGTAAAATATCTAGGGAAGACAAATTCATAGAAACAAAGTAAAATGGTAATTTCCAGGTGCCGAGGAGAGAGGAAGGTGGGAGGGAATTAGTGAATGAATACCAAATTTCAGTTTTGCAAGATGAAAAAATTCTGGTGATGCTTGCACAGCAATGAGAATATACTTCACACCACTGAAGTGCACACTTAGAGATAGTTAAAACAGTACATTTTATGTTAGTTCGTTTTACCGTAATTGATAAATGCAAATAAAAATATTCGTCTGGACAAGATATGCATTCTTCTGAGTCTTAGTTTCCTCACTGGTAATTGGGAATACATATGCACACTCTTCTCTTAACTATACCTCACAGGACTCTTTTTGAAGCTCATGTAAATTGATGACTTTAAAAATTAAAAAAATTACTTTTGCAAGAGGAAATCTGGTGCTACCTGTTAAGATAGTTGTATTTCTTTTGTAGTAGCCGATGTATTTCCCATTTCTGCTGCCTGGCCTCCCCTGCCTTGCACCCAACCTGGCTCTTCCTCCACCTCCTCCAATGTTGATGTGTCCTATCATTCATTCCCTTCCCTCTTTTATTCTTCTTTTCTCTCTGGGATATCATTGACTCTCAACATTTGAAGTATTTCAGTGGACAGATGAACACCAATCTGTAACTCCTGTCCAGATCTTCTCCCTACGATTTGAACTAGTTTACCCTACTGTCTACTGAACTTTTTCCCAGTGCACCTCAATTTAGCATGTTCAAAATTAAGCTCATCACCACTCCCCACCAACTAGTTTCTCCAAGGTTCTTACTCTTAGATCATAGTTACAAAATAAAATCTGGGATTCATCCAGTGAAGGCCTCCTCTCCTCCCTATCCTCCTTCCTTAAAGGCCTACTCTCAAGAAAGGATCTCGGCTGAGTCATTTCTCCAAGGTTCTTTCTCTCTGGGGCTACTGTCAAAGGTGAATGTAGGGTGGCTGTAGCTCTGTTCTGCATGTCTTCTTCATTCTAAGATCCAAGCAGAAGGGACATGCTGTTCTTATGGCAGAAGGAAAAATAAAATCTGACTGAAATTTTCAATGAAATTTAATGCTTGCAATGAAATTTAATGTTTCTACTTGAACTTGGTCTAAACCATTCCTGCTTAAGTCCCATTGGTGAAAGCAAATCATATGCCCCAGTCTGATGTTAGCAACTTGGGGGAGTACACTTATTCTCCAGGGAAATACTGCACATTACAGAGTGACTGTTGGGCATGTAAAATTCTCTTACCAGGAAGAGGAATGAAGAATTATGGTCCAATAATTTAACTTACAATATTGCTTGCATTTGAGACTGGCTCCATCTGCAGAAAGACCGGAATTATAGAAGTACCCAGATTTTCCACAACCAGATTCCAAGAGTGTGCTGGTATCTCAAAGGGAAGTAGTTAAAACCTGTTGGGAGAAGTTCTGGCCTCATGGGAAAGAAGATCTGGAAGCGGATCCTGCCTCAGTCAATCCAATATGTAAAATCACAGGAAATTCACTTTACTGGACCCCCTCTGAAGTATCTTTCACGTACCCCAAAGGCATCCCCATGGGCATCTACAGGAGGGACTGTCCCATGTCACTGTTTGTAGGGTGTGATGGCCATGTTTGACTGGACTGGGGGCAGGCCCCTGGTCAAGGCTGGTCCAAGCAGGGTCCCATTTGTGAAATGTGGAATCCAAACAGAGACAGCAGAAGTTCAGTTGCTCCTATGGGTAGCATGATAACTTTTGAACTTGAGGTCTTTGAGAAGCTGCCACTCCTGCAGCCGTCTGCATTGAGCAACCAAGAAGACCAGTCTTCAGAGATAAAAGGCAGAGGTAGCCCATCAGCCAAGTAGAGGAGAAGCAACACTTCTGGAGTGCTCTAGAACTTTCCTCTTCCTCTTCCCACTTCTTGGCATTCCCTGGGCCCTTCCCTGGGACCCAGAATTACCTCTGACATCTTGTAAGTTTCTCTCTTTAGTTTAAGCAAGCTTTGTCGGATTTCTCTTGCTTGCAACCAAGGAACTTTGATCTATATCTGGGGCACTGAGTTATGAAAAGAATCAAATGATTATAGAAAATGCTATAAAATTATAAAGAATGTTATTACAGGAAAATGATGGAATGGATGATGCAAAATGACTTACACATTTTGCTCTGTTTTTTAATACATTGGCTGAAATATAAGAAAAATAGTGAAAGATCAAAAGTAGATTGGACTATACCAGAGAACATAGTATTTTATACACATTATCTCCTTTAATATTCACATCAAACTTATTTGGTATAGTTTCTGTTTTTATCCCCCATTTACAGAGGAGAAAATGAAATATAAGAGAAGTTTAACAACTAGCCAAAGTCATATAATATGAGGTGGTAAGTAATATGGTTGGCTTTAAAAAATGATACAACTGATAACCCAGTGTAGTGTTTTGAGAAATAACTGAGAATATTTTCACAATGTATATGGCACATAGTAAAAACAAATTAAGTAATTTCTTTTCATCCTTCATCAAATCTTCCCTGCTCTCTCAGACCAGGTCAGGTCCAGTCAGAAGTTTTTATGATTCCTTGGATTATTTTTAGTGATTTATTTTCATTTGCAATGATTACTTGACCCATATTGTCTCTCCCACTACTATGCTGTCCATGTTGGGACCAAAAAATTTTTTTTAAGATCTATTTATTTATGCATACAAGCTGGAGTGGAGGCCAGAGGGGTGGGGTGGTGAGAGGTTTCACCAGAGGCAGAGTGGGGATCAAAACAGTCAGATCTACTGAAGTGCGCTGCTAAGGGGAGCAACAGGCGAGACAGGAGAGGTCTTCTGCACCATGTGGGAAGCTCCCTGGCCAGGTATCAAACTTGTGCTGCAGTGACTCTGGATAGCTTCATAGTGCTGCGACTTAACCCTTTGTGCCACCAGGGAGGCTCCGGGACCAAAACTTTTTTTAACTCACTTTTGTATCCCAAGAACTTTCCACAGTGCCATGCACATAGTATGTATTCGATTCCAAGTGAGTTGAAGGTAGGAATGTCCATACAATGATATATAAGTTGGAGGTTTGCAAACAAGAGTGAGACCTCCTTTTTCAAAGAATCTTTCAGAGGAGATTGTCGCAGCAGATCAGGATTAACTGGATGACTTTAAAGGTTCTTTTCCTCCTGGAGAGGCTGAGATTCCTTGAGTCAGTTTCTACGGTTTCCACTCACTGACAAACAAACTCTGCGCCCTTGGGTGCTCATTTGTGGCCCATGTCTTCTGACTCCTAGGACACACCTTCTCAGAGGACAGCCTATGCTGGGTGTAGCTGACAGTCCCACACATCAGGCACAAGGAAAATCCATGTTGAAAACCTCTGAAAGCAGCTGCTTGGGCCCCTAAGGGAGCTCAAATGATTGGGCCCGCCGTGGCTCCTTTAAGAAGTTTTAAAAGGTTAAGATTTGTTCTAAAAATAAGTCCTCAAGGCTTTTTTAAAAGCTTCTAAAACCATATGTCCACACTGGCCATTTTTTGAAGGGCCAGTGAGCCTTTAAAAGCTTCAAAAACCACGACTTGGCCTGTCTCCATAGTGGAGAAAGTTGTTCAATGTGTGGTGTGTTTAAAAACAGACCTGCTTTTAAGTCTCCAGAATCTGCACCTGAAACATTCTGCTCCTATCAAAGGGGTTCAGGAAGGAGTTCAGAATGCACGAGGCTTGTTACCCTAGAGACCAGATTTTTCCCACAGGGAACAACTGCTTCAAATAACCACAGAACTGCAATTAGTTGCTTGTAGAGAGATCAGTTCAAGTTTTTCTTCCCTGTTCAATCTCTTTTCCCATAGGTCTCTTCATACTGTGGCATGTTGTGGATTATTTTGTTAAGTATATATGTGCGCGCGCGCGTGCACACACACACACACACACACACACACACACGACTGGGGGTGCGCCCAAGAAAAAAGTTCACCCAGACAAAGTTAGAATGTCTATGGGATGATCATGATAAATGAGGAAGAGCATTCATGTGTTACATTGTTTCTTCCCTCCCTCCTTCTTTCCCTCCTTCCTCCCTTTTTCCTCTCTCTCTTTCTTTCTCTGATTTTTCTTTCCCTTTCATTTTTAAAGATATGTAGGAGCCTATTATGTGCCACATATTTAATATCTATATTTTAGGTTGAGAGATGAGTTTGAAGTTAGTGGAGGGCTGGAGAAAGGGTATCTTGATAAATCAGAAACACGTTCTCCCCAAAGACTACAATTTGTAGGGAGATTGGAGAAGAGTATGGCATGTGATACACAATATTTCAGACTCCTTGAATACTTAAAGGCACTCCTTACTGATATCTTGACATATATGAGGAAATTGAGCCTCAGAGAAGTGAAGGCTATGGCTTATGTTTCAACAGGTCATTCAGCTTCCATGCACACACATCTTGCTGCTTCCCTAGCAGCAGCAAATTGCTATAGTGCAGTGGGGAGAGGGCTCTGCTACAGAAAGGGGGGGGGTCATTAAAACATAATAGAATTCACAGGAAAAACAGCTCCCTTCTAGCTAAGGGAATCAGAGGTCTTGAGATAGCTCTTTGCAACCACAGTAAAGTAGATCCTCTTTCCCAAACCAGGGAGCTGATCTCAGCTCCTCTTCGTATAAATGATATATCTCCAGTTTCTTCACAAGTATCAAAGGCTAAACCACCCAAGAGACATGAGTGTCTGCTAACTTCCTTTCAGACCCAAAGCATCAAATAGAGGGAAGCCACCAATCCTTCTATGATTATTTTGACAGAGACCCAGTAGTGTTCACACATCCTCTGTGACTGGGGCCTCACTGCCTCAAGCTATAAGACAATTCTGGATAATTCAGGTAAGAATTGCTGAAAGTTATTTTTTCTGTCAAGCCACAGTTAAACTCTGGATGCTTGTCTTCACCAGACTAGACAAACCAGAAGAACCTTGGTTCTTCATATTGGGTTAAAGAGGTAGTATGATAAGCTTGAACATACACTGGTTCTAGAAATAGACTACTGGCTTCATTACTTACCAACTATAATCCTTTGGTCATTTTACTTCACCTCACTGCTCTTCAGTTTATTTAGCTGTGAAATAAAGATCTCTACCAAAGATGGTTGTTGCAAAGATAAATTGCAATTATCTTGTGAAACTATCAGCAAGTGCTTAGGATAGAGTAAGCAAGTAGAAAATGTTCCCTAGTATGGAGGAGCACCTTTGAAATTCTGAGAATAGAACGTTTCTTCCCTCTTTGGGACAGAAAACAATGATCAGAGAGCTAATTTTGAAGGATAATGGCACTCAGGACCTCAGGCATGTAGCCTGAATTACTACATAGTGTACAGAGCACAGAATCTTCAGGAGATTTTGTCAAAATTCACAGTGCTGGGGTCCAGCTCACCTCTCTGATTCAGTGAATCTGGCCTGGAGCTCAGATATTCACAATTCAAACAAGTCCCCAAATACCGCTAATGCTGGGGATCCTAAACCACTGTCCTAGAGTTTAAATAGTGGACTGTGACAAATTAACAATTGTTTTCCTGAGCACTGTGTATATGCATTTTATGTCTTACCTCAACTCGTCACTATATAATCACTTCTTCTTTAGAAATGAAGAACCTAAGAAGGATCTGTAACTTCATTTTGACACAGTCAACAGCAGAGCTAGGATTGAAATCTGAGATTGCCCCAAAGTCTGTGCTCATAATCCCCAATTAGCAAATGAGTAAACAGAGGCACAGAGAAATCACATCTTGCCTAAGTCACACATCTCATAGGATAGTTGCATTTTAGTTTTTACATCCAGATCTGTCTGACCTCAAAGCCCAAGACCTGTGAGAAGCAGGGCATGTTGAAGGTGGTATCCATTCCAGCATGGAGCCCAGGGCCTCCGCCCTAGTGCACGATTTTCATTTTGTTCTTTCCTTTTTGCTTGACTTCTCTAGGTAATTGCTCCTTTCTCCAGGCACTTGATAGGGTAGACATGGTCTTCCTGGGGATCGAATGACCACAGAAGGAAAATAACTAAGAACAGGCAGTTCTTCATTCTTCCTCAGCTGGTGTTTTTCCTTCAGAGCCTGGAAAGAAATGTGGCCTCTGCACACTTTAAATTGGACCATCAATTATTTGTGTCTTGAATATGCAGAGCTCATTAGGGCCGTGTTGGCCACAGTGGAGCACCTGGGCAGAGAAAAGTAAACTTGCCTCAGCTATTTCAATTCCTGCCGCCCCTCCAAAGTGGAGCCTGCCCAGGGATCGCCAGGCACTAACGTGACCAATTATTTCTGTCCTCAGTTTACTAGGTCATAAATCCTGCCCTGGCACCAAGTCCCTGGGTTCTTGTGGAAGAAGGTTCAGTTTCAGGCATGACTCTACCTGCTGGCTATGGAGCAGTGTGATGTGGTTAAGAATCTGGCATTTGAAGCGAGAGTATTGCTGGGACCTCATTACACTCTGTCGTAGCCCCGCCAGCTGTGTGTTGACTGTCACCGCCCTCTTCTGGGTGAGAAAATGTGCCCAGCATCTCCTAAGGTTACTCATGTGACACATTTTTTGAGAAGGGGGATCAGGCATCCCTCAGAAGCCACTGAGGGAACCTGGGTTTATCTGAACTCCCAACGTGGGAGGAAAGGAAAATACACAGTGAAGCAAAAGCCTTCTCCAGCTCTGGGTCAGGCCTTTACACTTACTCTCACTCTGTTCAGAATGTTCTTCTTTCAACCCTTTGCATACCTGGATGATACTCACTCTTCAGTGATCTCCTCACACATTGTTTCTTCAAAGAGACCTTCCCAGCACCTGAAGTTCCCTCCTTTCTCTCTGTGCTCTGGCTAACACTCAGAAACATCACCCTCTTTCTCTCCTCTTCAGCACAAAACACAATCTAGATTTACCTTGTTTATTCCTTTGATTGCATGATTATTATCCAACCGCTTCAAGTGCTGCCAGGTTAAGCTGTTTTTGTGCAACTTTCTGAATGAGAATTGGCCTGCCCCCTCAGTGAACTCCACTCCCCTGAGATTGCAAGGCTTACTTTGAAAAGCCACGTCTTGCAACTGCTCATCTGGGTGGTTTGGGTTTTTCAAACTGAAAACAAAGTGCAGAAGCAAATTGAATTGCTGAAGGTGGCAGCAGATTTAAAATATAACTTTATTTACATTTAACCTTTTTGTTTTTATTGGTAGTCATTACAGGTTATAAATTTGATGTTGTTTAAGAAAGGCAAGGAAAACAAAATAGAAAAAGCCAAGCCCTGCTTTGAAGAAACGCCATTAAAGGGAAAGATACTCAAGGTAGCAGACAACTGCACAGCCCTTCGCTAAGTGTGAGGAGAGAGGCGATAAAGCTACCCCGGACTTGGGAGGGGAAGAGGGAAGGGAATTGGCCCTGAGGAGAGGCAGGCCTGGGAAGACGAAGAAGAGCATGTTCAAGGACTTAAAAACAGTTCATGTTGGTTGAATGTGAGTAGAGGGCACTCACTGACACCGCTAGTGCCCCCTGTCCCGGTCCTGTCTTGACTTTGGGTACAGCTGTGTGCTTCTTTGTCTATTTGTCTATAGTCTGCATCCCAGATTCTGGGTTCCCAGGACCCAACATGGTGCCTTCCCTAATTAGTGCCTTCTCTAATTCCATTTGTGGAATGAACTTTGAATAAAGGATCAGGTTTTCAGGGCTCAGGACACAGGTGAGATGGAGGTGGCAGGTGACAAAAATATTTCCAAGTAGGAGGCAGTGGATAAGCAAATTTAGGAGAAACAGATGGGAACTGCACTCTGATCATTGTGTAGATATTTTTCACAAAGCCTTGCCCAGTTGTTTGTCCAAAGCCTTGTTTTTTATGCTGTAAACAAATATCATTAAAATCCAGCACGACAATAAAAGGAAATTACACACACACACACACACACACACACACACACACACACACAGAGAGAGAGAGAGAGAGAGAGAGGCATATCATATCAGTATTTAGGGTCAGTAGTCTGGTCAATTTAATGGCTTTGGTAATAAATGACTAAATGAAAAAAAAAGAATCCTTTAGTAATAAAGATTCAAATGCAGAATTTGAAATTAAATAGTTTTAAATTCTGAACATAACTCTGCTACAGGCCGTATGGCCTTAGATAATTACTCTAATCTTCTTATTCTGTCCTAGACTACACTTGGGGCCTCAACATAGTAGGTCTTCAGTGATTACTCATGAAACTAATGGTTCTTCACCTTGTCTTACTGACTTTAAAGTATTTCCACATATATACTGAAACCGAAGGGAGACAGTGGGAAGTTACCAGATTTGGGGGTAGATAGATCGGTATTAGGATTTCAGCTTTCACTTACTTTATGATTAAAACCAAAGGCAAATTGTTTCACTCCTCTGAGTTTGAGAGCCCCTAGCCCTAAAGATGGCCTAATAAAGCACAGGTTTTCAAGACATTGTCAGTGCTGAGGTGATAACGTCAAGTAGTTGACATAAATCCAATGTCAGTACTTGGCAGCCACTTTTGCTTTATTAAGTTTCACGAAAACCCTGTGAGATAGGCATTTCAGACTTAATTTACAGGTTGGGAAACTGAACCTCAAAAGGAGCACATGGGTTGTTTAGTGCCAAACAACAAATGACAGCTCTCAGTTTTGAAAATCAACTCTGATTCAATCAAGAAAGCACCATCACCTCCCCCTCACTGTCCACACATCCATCCTGTATGGTTTAAAAAGAAGAGGGAAAAAAAAAAAAAGGAAAAGAAAAGACAATTGTTAGCAACAGTTTGCTTAATTAATGATCATTTAGGAATTTTTTTTCCCATGAAGGGGTGAGGAATCTCTGAATCATAGCAATAATTTAGTACTTTGTCCATCTCTAGAGTTTTTAAAGTTTCCATAGCGCATTTTCTTGTTTTAATAGTATGGTTGCATGTGAAATAAGAAAGGCAAAGACTATCATGCTTATTACATGTGTGAGGAGACCAAGGGTCATATTCAGTAAAATGACCGTGGCTTCCCTTCATGCTCTGGAGAGAATCTGCCAACCATACTATTTGCCATTAGGTAGAAAGACCAAAAAAAAAAAAAATCATTATAATCACCTTTTATAAAGACAACGGTGACCTTGATAAAAAATGGTGACATCACTGGAAGGAAACATAAGCAAAGGATAATCAGAATAAGAGGTGGCCAGAAGCCATGGGAGGGGAAAGAGTCTCCCCTAACCAATGGCAAGACTGCTGGCCCACAGGAGCTTCCCTTCCCAGTCCACTGGATGGGAGAGAATTATAGCCAGGTCCACCCACCCTCCTCTCACCCACCCCTTTTAATTGCTGATCCCACTCCCTACACAGATGTTGACATCTGCGTCAGAACACGGCATGGGGTCAGTGACTGGGAAGAAGGCCACACCCCTGTGTGCATGGCACACATTTTAGGAAGGTTGTTTGGAGATGTGTGCTCTGGATCCCGTGAGAGGGTGACTTGAGAAGAAAAGCATTTTTCAGTTGATTGGTTTTGGGTAGCTTTCCTCCTTGGATATCACCACCTCCCCTACTATGAAGAAAACTCACTTAGGAATCTTCCTTTTTCACTCTCCTTTTTTTTTTTTTTTAAAAAAAAAAGAGATTTATTTATTTATGCACACAAGCTGGGGTGCAGGCCAGAGGTGCAGAGCAGTGAAAGCGTTCACCAAAGACAGAGTGGGGAGCAGAATAGGCAGATCTACCATAATACACTGCTGAGGGGAGCAGCAGACGACGCAGGAGAGGTCTGCTGCGCCATGTGGGAATCTCCCTGGCCAGGCATCTAACTCACACCACAGCTGCCAACAGCTCCACAGCGCAGCGCTTAACCCATTGCACCACCAGGGTGGCCCACACTCTCTTTCACAGACCAAGATCAGAATTCTCAAAACATTCCCATTTCTAAATGATAAAAAAGCAGCATGGTGACCAGGCATGGGGCGCTCTGGCCTGGGAAAAAAACCACTTGCTTGTGGTGCTTATGGTGACCCACTGTCACCAAGCAGCAGAAGCCAGGCTGCAGGGCCAGCTCTGCCTCTTTGCCAGCTCTTTGCTGCAGATAAATAATGATTGCCTCTGAACTTCACTTTACTCACCAGTAAAACGGGGATACTCTCTAGAGGAGTACGAAGCTTCCATGATATGACTCCAGTAAACTTGTTTCACAAACACTTCCTTTGTAGAGTTTTTATAAGGAACTTGGTAGGCATACTCCCCTTCTGCTTCGAGGTTTTCAGTCTCCTCTCACTGCCAACTTGTGCCCAAATATGCCCATAGAAGAAAGATACCAGTCCCAAAGACAATAACATCTCAACAATGGGACTCAAAGATGTGAGGAGGAGGAGGGGGCAGGCCTTTCAAATCACAGCAAGTAGGAAATCTTGGACTGTTTTTTCTTCCTATAAATTATAGTTTACATTGTAATAGCCGCTGGGGAGAATGTGTCCTGGAATCCTGGAGAACAAGCTCAGCTAGGAACTCATTGTGTGACGTTGGCCAAGTCACTCTGTTCATTGAAACTTACTCTTTTAACAAAAAGACTAGGCCAGGGGGTCCCTAAAGAAGAGCGTTGCATGAGAGAAAACTTTCTAGACCCAGAGAGACCTGACTTCAAATCTCAGTTCCTGTGGTTTACTAGTCAGATGACCTTGACCTCTCTAAATCTCAGTTCTCGCCCGTAAAGCAAACTTATTAAAGTAAGTATCTAATGAGGTTTTACTGAGGATTAAATGAAATAAACTACATAAGAGGTTTCCTAGTGTCGTTGGATCATTGCAAGTATTTAAGAAAAGGAAGTTATTGTATTATTAAAACCATCATCGTTGTTATCATTACTCTAAAACTATTTGAGATTCAGGTTGTGGTCAGTCCCAGCAGGGGTATATTCGGAATGGCTACCTTCTCTTCAGGGCTCGATCCCATCTGACATACAACTTGGGAAGGGAAAGCATGCCCTCCTGTGTCTTTTCCCCTGAGCCTCATGTTTTCCTCCTTGCCCTACCCTGCCTGGCACAGGTCTGAGATTTGGAGTTGTTGTACCCGGGCCTCCCACTGGTCCGGCAGCTAGGCGGGAGAGGAAACCAGTATAAACATGTTTTGCAAGAGTAGGGCTGTTTAAGTGAAAGCAATTCTAAATAAGGACAACACAGAGCCTTGGCCGCCTGTTGCAGCTTCCTCCACACAGGGGTTTGCCATGGAAAAGCAAAGGTCAGACTGATAAGCTGGGGGTGCCAGCAGCCAGGCTGGCAGGAAGCTGATGACAGGACATCCTCATCCAGCATTTGAACTCATCACAGGCTAGGGTGTATGGTACAGGGACAGGGAATTCAATGACCCAGGCTGGCCTCTAATCCCAGCTTCTCCATGGTCATCTAAAACATTTCCCTTTATCCCACTGAACTTTAAATTCCCTATCCATATATATAAAAAGGAACAACATCTCTCTTAAGTTCCCATGGAAATTTTAAAAGATAGTTAAGTCAAAGTGGTTATGAACTATAAAGTGATTTTCAAAAATCTGGAGTTAGTCACAAATTGGTTTTCATCTTAGCTCCACTGCTTGCTTGTCATGTGAACCTGGGAAGCCTGCGTTTCTGAAACTAACTTTGTATGTTTGATACCTGGCTGAGTTCTAATGATGCCAGGGGCCATCAAAGCAGAAAAGTTTGGTAACTTGGCATATTAATTACCCGTGGATGCTGTAACAAATTAGCATAAACGTAGTGACTTAAAATAAGAGAAGTTTATTTTTCACAGTTCTGCCATTTAGAAGTCTGAAGTGAGTTTCTCTGGTCCAACATCAGGGTCTCTCTAATGGAGCCCTAGGGGAGAATTTATACCTTGCCTCTCTCAGCTCTGGAAGCTGCCAGCAGTCTTTGGTTTGTGACTGCACCACTCCACTCTCTGCCTCCAAGTTCATGTGGTCTTCCCCTTTGCTGTGTGTAGTCAGCTCTCCCTCTGCTGTGTCCTCTTATAAGGACACAGGTGATGGCATCTGGGGGCCCAAGTGGATAATCTGAAATAATCTCACCTCAAAATCCTTAATCACATCTACACAGTACTTGCTATAAAAGGTAATATTTACAAGTTCCAGAGATTAGGACCTGATATCTTTGCCTTCCATTCTTCAGCCACATTTAGGGATACCTAAGTAGTACTTTCCTTACTATGCTTGCTAAATTCTCCAACATTATTAAAGAGTTTCAGAGGATCCCTCTGCTAAAAAGGATCTTGTGATTGAAACTGAGAGTTAGAGACTATGAAGTATGCCAGAAATTATAATATTGAAAGTCTTCATATTACCGTGACTGCACAGAATGGCATCTTAGTTATCTCTTTATCCCAAGCAGGTGACCAGACAAGACACTCAGTACACCTTGATGAATGGATGCAGCAAAACATTTACATAAATTTGAATTGCATATTTGTTATAGTAGAGTGTTTATATGTACAGAATGATATCAGATGACCTGAATGAAATCCTGCCCCTTCAGCTATTAGCTGTGAGACTTTGTTGCAAGTTATTTAACCTGAGAGGCTTTAGTGTTCTCAAATATAAAATGAAAATAATTAAAAAATCTATCACCTAGGTTTTTACAAGCGATGACAAAAGAGGTGATCCTTGTAAAGATGTTTTAATAACACCTGGCATGTGAGAAACACTTGTATTACATTTGAATTAGCAATTATTAATTTCTTTATTACTAACTTCAAGTTTAGTTCTTTTAAGTACCCTTTGTATATACCAAGGATTGACTATGAGGGAAAGAAGGGATAGTTAAGGGAGATATAGAGGAAATATATCTTCAGACTTACGCTAAGGAATTCCAATTAATTGTTTTTGTTTTCATTATCTCCATCTTCCACCCAGATTCTAAAACAGAGCAGCATTGGACTTTCCCCGCTAGGCTTTATTCCTTGATAAGAAATGTTGATCAATTGAAGTCTTTCCTTTAGGAATTCCTTCAATAAATATTTTCTAAGTACCTATGACCAAAAGAGTTTTATTCATGAACGCCTTTCTATGGGGGCTGAGAGAGTGAGGCAGGGACTAAATCAGCCATTGAGGATTCTGTGGGTCTTAGAGGATTGTATGGCATAACTCTAAGCCTTAGCTGCAGCTCAAGTGATTTGCTGGAATTGAATAAGAACAGGACAATATTTTCATCAGAAAGAATTAGAAGTGATACTAAGACTTAGATGCCAAGGCCCCAGAGATCAGAGGACTTTGGGAATGACAAAGAGTTGTGTGAGAAGAAACACCTAGATTATAGGTTGTTGCTATGATTGGCTATTATGTGCTCACTTTGTTTGCAAAGACCACACTGCATTTATTTTTTATTCTTTATTATTTTTTAAAGATTTATTTATTTATGCATACAAGAGCTGAGGTGTAGGCCAAAGGTGTGTGTGGGTGTGTGTGTGTGTGAAAGGATTCACTAGAGACAGTGGGGAGCAGAACAGGCGGACTGACTGAAATGTACTGCTGAGGGGAGCAGCGGGCAAGTCAGGAGAGGTCTGCTGTGCCATATAGGTCAGCTCCCTGGCTTGGGATCGAACTTGAACTTGTGCTTCAGTGGCTGTCCTTAGATTCATAGTGCTGAGACTTAACCCCTTGCGCCACCAGAGAGGCCCACCAGGCTGCATTTAAAGGACTAATTTTCAAGGTTTCCATGCTCTACCAGGAAAACAGTTATATGCATTATTACTTGAGGCGGACAGTGCAAAATGTAAACTTAGAGATACTACATGGCAGGGAGACAAAAGCAGAAAACCCAGCTAGAGGAGGAAGCAAGGGGATGAACTAGGAAAAGTGTTCTAAAGAAAGTGACATAACATTCCAATGAATCTCACACTGTTTCCTGTAAACATCAACAGTTTCAAAACCGTACTTTGAAGAATCAAATACAAGAGACCTCAAAAGATTATCTGGGTTTGACCTCTGCTTTCAAGGGCCTGTTTATCCCCACTTTATAGATAAAGTTGCTGAGGCCAGAAACACAGGAAATAGTGTTGGAGAGAAAATGATAACATAGATCCTACTGCTTCTTAATACTTTCTATTTACAGAGAGTATAGATAAGGACAAATACATTTTTTTAAATTGCAGTCATAGATCCCATGTATCAACTTAAAAAGTATGATCAGTTGAGTAACAAAAATCATTGGACTAAGTAGACAATAATGTATTTGTCTCACATAAAAGAAATATAGAGATTACTTGTAGACAAATGTTTATAGCAACACTATTCACAGTATTTAACAAGTGGTAATAACCTAAATGTCCATCCACAGTTGAAAGGCTAAGTCCAATGTGCTATAGACATATAATAAAAAAGAGCAAAGTACTCAAACATGAGTCAATGTGAATGAATCTTGAAATTATGCTAAGTTGAAGAAATCAGATACAAATGGTGACAAATAGCCATGAATCCATTTTTATGCAGTGTTGTTAAAGGCAAGCACATGGAGACTGAAAGAAGACTAGTGGTTTCCAGGGAAGTGGGGAGTAGAGAGTGACTGCTTAATGGGTAGTGTTTCCATTTGGAGTGATTAATAATTTGGAGCGAGATGGAAGTGGTTGTTGTTATGGTGAATATACTGAATACTGCTATAAAATGTTTGCTTTAAAATGGCTAATTTTGTTAGACGTATTCTATCTAAAGTAAAAAGAAATAAAAGAAGTCCAGAGGTAAGAAATTCAGAACTGATAGGTAGCTTCCTGTCTTCAGAACCCAGGCCCATTTATCTTGCAGTTCTGCCATCTCTAGGTTTAAATTTTACCTCATGGTCCAAGATAGCCGTTCATACTTCGTGATCACAGCTGCATTTCAGCTAATAGAAGGAGAAAAGAACAGAGGTATGGTATGAGCAAAGGACCTTGAAGAATTACATATAAATTTGATATTTCAAGAATGTATAGAAATTAGCCAAAGGAAAAATGACAAGAAAGAACTTTCCAGAAGAAGGAACCAGTGGGTGCTGGTATCCACAGAGTTTGTTGGGTGGAGGAACTGGGAGAAATCCATTGAAGCTGGCAGAAGGGAAGTGAGGAGAATACTGGAGAGGTGGGCATGGGTGACCCAGCTCACCATAACCCCTGTCTGGTTCTGAAATTCTATTATCTTTCCTCTAACCCAGTGCTTGCACATTTTACCATGTAAGGCCCCTTTGACTTAAGAAGATGATTTCGATAAAAATAACCCAGTGAGAGACAAGTCAAAAGATGGCACAAAGCACACATTTTATCTTCTAGGCAAGGCATTTGGAAGTTATTTACCTCTCAAAGACAGTTGCCAAAGACCCAATGACTCAAGGGTTCTCTTCTGCCCTCCGGCAGTGTGTTTTATTGCTGCCCTTCCAGGGGTCTTCTTCATTGTCTTTTTCCTTTTATGACCTCATTCTCAGTGCCAGTGAAAGCCAAGGTAAATCGTGCAGACTTACAGCCAGGGCCAGCTGCTGAGTTATGAACTGGTTATTTGTCTTCCCAGGTCCCAGGGGAGAGGAGGAGGAAGCTATGTGTTGGGTCATCAGTGCCCACAGTTCGCTATTTTGGCTTTGATAGGAGCTGGGTTTTTATTTGCCAAGGAGCACAGCTGGGACCAGCCTGCCCTGGCTGAATCTCATGTGTCTCAAGAGAAAAAGCAAGAACCTGCTCTCAACTGGACTGCAGGACACTTTGACATTCCTTACAGATGACACTGTTTGTTGTGATAACCAAGGTTGGCAGGACTGGAGGGCCTGAGTCACAGAGAGGTGAGGTGTCTTTCTCAAGGGCAGACATTGAAGTTTGAGGTTACCTGGTTTTCTCAAAGACTACAGGTTAAATATCTTTTGGCATTAACCCAAGAGAACTCCTTCCAAATTGCTGGATTTTGAACTGAGGACAGAGCAGAGACAAGAAAGCAAAAACTGCTAGAGAATGAGGACTTTAATAGAGCTGTGTATGAGTATTTCCCAGTGAGGTCCCATCTGGGAATAATAACTGCTGCCAACTGATTCCTAACCACATGTTTGACCCTAACCCCTTGAGTTGCAACTCATTTTGTTATTGTCCTGATGCTCTAAGGTTATATGGTGGTTTCCAGTTCACAGGTGAGAAACCAAGGCTCTGTAAGTGACATAACTTGACAAAGTCTACCCAGCTGTTAAGAGATAGAGCCAATATTGAAACCCAGTTATGTAGGGCCTGAACAACCATGCCCTTAGCCAGTATCCTTCACTGTTTACCTTTAAGCTCTACTAGCCTGCATGTTCCTGCTCAGGCAGACACGGAATCATTTTTCATAGCACAGAAGAGATTTGAAGAAATCACCAAATCCCCATTTAAAAACAGAAACAAGGTAGCTGAAGAAATGAGATGTCTGGCTGAGGGTTGGCAATGTATAGAGTTGAGAAGAAGCAGGACCTTCATCTCCTGCCATCTTACAGTGGTCTGTGAAGCTTCTCTTGTAGAATGGGTAGTTTCCATTCACCCGGTAGACCCTCCTTCTACCTCAGTTGCTCTGGAGTCCAAGAACCTGACCCATTGAACCCCTAGCCTCTAGTTGGATTCAGCCTGTGGGTATTTTTTCCACTCTCCACAGGTTGACAGTAGACAGCAGACAGACTGTTTTCAAGTGTTTTATATTTATCTGCAGAGATTTAGTAAGAACCACAATGGTAAAACTGGTGAAGTTCTAGAAGACTGTGGAACCCTGCCTGCTCAGCATTTTAACCAGAAATACTGCTTTTCTCTCCTCCCTCCAACTGTTCCTTGAAATCCAAGAGTTGTAGGGAGCACACTAAAAACCAGTTGACCTAATCTAAACCTCTCATTACACATGAGGAGAGAGGTAGTTGCCAAAGTTTCCAAAGTGTCCTTTGTTGGCCTGAGTGGGTATGATTTATACCCTGGGCCTTCATCAACAGTTTGCCTCAATATCTTTCAAAGTGTAAAGTCCTGTAAATCTTCCCTGGGAGCGACTGCTCGACCGCCAGCTTGTGTTATACAAACACACAGAAATGTCATTAAGGCAACAAACAGTCCCACTGACCTCGGCAGAGGCCTTTTCTGCCAGGCTCAAGTTACCTTAAATCAATATTTGAACAAGGATAAAACCACATGTTTTCAAAACCAAGCAAGAGGGTCTCATACCAGGCCTGGAGATGTGGTTACATCACACGGGTTCCTGCTGCCCAGCCCTCCCCGCCACAGGGGCTCTGCCATTGAGGTTGACCTGGCCCTTCAGCCTCCTACATCCTCACTGTCACTGGGCTTACTTGTCCTTGGCAACTAACCTCCCCATACAGGTGACACCTAGGAATTAACTGTAAACACATAAGAACTTTCACAGAACAAGGATGGGACCCAAGCTTATGAAACAGAAAGTTAGGTGTGTCCCTTTGTGCATTTGGCATGCATTGATTCAAGACCTATGCTAGGTTCTGTGTGAGGGTCTGGGAGTCCAAGAGTGAGTAAAATCTTGAGTCTCTCCTTTTAGGGAGCTCATCTGCTATGTGGGAAGAACAAGAAATCACACATCGTGTCAATAGCAAGGGACAAGTGATGGTGATGTTGGTAAGTCCAGCGAACTTGGAGGCACACACAGGCACACAGAACCCAGAGCTGTTGGACGCCTGCCAGAGAAGGCTCCCAACAGTGGGTCTGCTTGAAGGTTCTCTATCTCACCTATTATTTTGACTTTGTATGTGCCAGGCCCAGGAAGGAAAGAGAACTTACGAAAAGAGAGAAAATCCTTCCCTTCTCCCCAAAGGAAAAAGTATGCAAGGAAGGATTTTAGCTTCCCTCCCAGGAAGAGTGCTTTATCTGATTGGCCTTTGGAGAACAGGAACAGAGCATGCTCAGCCTTTCTGGGTCCTCTCTATTTTGGAACTAGGCAGCCCATAGAGACCTCCACAGCAACACTCGGGAGTAAGACGCCAGGGCTCCTGCAGGGGGCCAGCCCACTGCTGCCTGCTGCCAGAGGGCAGTGTGAAAGCCTTCCACTTGAACACCTGCAGTCGCCTTCTTTGAGGAATGAAACCGGCACTCTGTTCTCCATCTGCCTCTTGTAGCCTCTCTCTCTCCTGAGAGAGGAGTCTTAATAATTGCTTCCTTCCAGACAAGTAACATGGTATATTATCAGACAAAACTGTAGAATGCAAAATTGTGTTTTTTCATATTGTACTTCAAAAAATAAATAAAAGCAGGCAATATGTTAACAATGATTTTATTTGTGTGTGGTGATAAAGATTTTCTTCTTTTTTAAGGTCTTTTCCAATTTTTTAAATGAGTATGTGATGTGCTATTTCTAATCTTAAGGGGAAAAATTGATCAATACCATGAAATAGCCTTTCAGATTTGATGTAAAAAATTAAGAAATATAAGAAAAGTATGAGAATGGTGTAAGTCCTAAATAAGACATTGTTTGGCCAGGACAAAGCTGTTAGAGGTGGCTGTGAGAAGCAAAGGAGGCCCAATCTCATGTTCTTTCAAATTCTTTTTTTTTAATATATATTTTTATTGTTATTTATGTCTTTTACATTTTGTATTCCCCTTGGGTAGCCCACCACCAATTCACCCGTGATCCATCTCCATGGTCCCTTGTGTTCTTTTCTATTCCATTTTGTGCGATTTTCCTTCTCTCCCTCCACCTCCCCCCCCCCCCCCCTGCTGATTGTCTCTCTCCTATTTGGTTTTCTTATAGTCCTGTTATAAGTGAAACCATTTGATATTTTTCTCTTTCTTTCTGGCTTGTTTTGCTGAGTATGACCCCCTCTAATTCCATCCATGTTGCTGCAAATTGCATGTGTTTATCTTCTTTGAATGCTGAGTAGTATTCCGTTGTGTATATGTACCACATCTTCTTGATCCAATCATCTATTTTTGGACATCTGGGTTGCTTCCATACCTTTGCTATTGTTAACAGTGCCGCAATGAACATACGGGTGCAAATTCTTAAACAACTTTTTGCTCAGTGTGAGATGCTAGAGTCACCAGTCTGCTGAGGATAGTATTTGATGTTCGCCACCCCCCACCACCACCTTTGGGTGCCTGGGTCCTGTCCATGCTCCTCACTCACCCAGATTCACTATGTCATGTAGCAGGTCTTTCCCTGTGAGTGAGCTCTCTTGTATCTATATGCCTCTGCATGCCCTCCCCATACTCTCATATGAAAATGCCTTTCTCCCCAGTACTGAGCTCAGGAGCCTCCTGTAGGATTCAACTTAAGTGTCCCCTCCCCCAGGAAGCCTTCCTGGGTTTTTCTCTTATTTTTCCTAGGCAAGTTGAACATGTTCTCCCCTCCATGCTTGCTGAGAATTTAGCTGCAAGGTGCTTGTCACTTTGCATTGCAGCAGCTTGTTGACTTATCTGTCTCTCCTTGGCATGAAAATTGCATCCTATTCACTCACTTGGTCCTTTAATAATTCATCTCAGTTAACTAACACTGGTTAAGCTCTACTCTATACCAGGTACTGGGCACTGGGGTACAAAAGGAAAAGATAAAGATCCCCCTTCACAGAGCTTATTGTCTGATGGGAAAGAATATTTCTCTTCTAGAAAAGAAAGAACACTGGTTAACAATCTGCGTAGTGGAGCAAATGAGTGTTCAGAGAGGAAGACTCCATTTCAGCTTGGTGATGATGTAGAATAAAATTAAGCAGGCTTTAAAATTATTTTTGCAAGGAAGAGAGAAAGCTCTAGGTAGGATAAGCAGCAGCAAAGTGGTCTATTTCATGTAGGCACTTAAAGGTAACTCAGTAAGACTAGGACAGTAAGAGCAGTGAGGATGGGGTGGGATTGGGGGTGCAGGTGAGGTGGAAGAGAATGAGAAGCTGTAAAGCAAGGGGCAGGCTAAGCCTGGGTGTGGAGCTTGTGCATGCCATTTATTAGTTTTACTTTATTAAGTGAGCAGATGTCATTGAAGACTTTGAGAGTCCTAATCAGATTTGTAAATCAGGAAGATTACTCACCTCTGTTGTTCCAGTTGTCAAGGAGAACAGAAACTGATTAAACATTAGATGCTGAGCTCAAATATCCCCCACCTTTCCCCAGACCAGGATCCGGGAGGTCAGGCCACACTGCCCCGGGGAGGAGCACCCACTTCTTCCTGGTGAGATGAGCACTGCAGGCAGCCGTTGCCATCAGCAACACGAACTCCATTCAAAGTGATGTTCCATTAACACCCACTCTTTAGTGCTCCCTGTGCTTACCTGGACCAGGTGCAAATCATGGTGAGCACAGCAAAACCCTCTTCCTCTCCCACTCTGCCCATCAGCTGCCAAGTCTTGCAATTTCCATCCAACTCTCTCTCCCTTTTCTCAACAGCAGGCTAAATGTGCCTGGCTGTGGGCCTCTGTGATAGGCAGCTTGTGAAATGGCCCCTAGGAACCCCTGTATTAGTTGCCTTGGGTTTTTGTGACAACGTATGACAAACTGAGAGAGCTGGGGGTGAACTACACAAAGGGTCTCACGGGGTAGAGGCTGGAAGCTTGAGCTTCAGGTGTTGGCAGGGTTGGTTCCTTCTGGAAGCTGTGAAGGAATCTGTTCCAGTCTCTTCCCCGTGTGGTAGAGGATTGCCCTAATCTCCATATGGCTTTCTCTTTACATGCACGTCTGTCTCTAAATGTCCCCTTTTATAAGGACACCAGTCAATCGGGATTAGGGTGCAACCTGATGACCTCATTTTAACTTGATTGCCTATGTAAAGACCCTATTTCCATATAAGGTGACATTCTGAGATCCCCAGGGCTAGGACTTCAACCAATATGAACTGGCTTGGGGAGGGGGCAGGTGGCACAGTTCAACTCATAACACCTCCTGCCATTATGCCTTATGTAATCTCCTCCCCTGGACTTACTGATTTGTTTCTAAAGACAGAATACAGCAAAAAGGGACATCGCTTACAACATTGGGTCACAAAAGAGTACAGCCTTCATCTTGTAAACACTGTCTCTCTGGTTCTTCTCATTTTCTCAGGTGAAGGAAGATGCTTTATTCTGAGAGACTCTACAGAGAGACCACTTGACCACAGACCCAAGGAAGCATTCAGTCAGGCCAGCGAGGAACTGAGCTGCCCACAAGTATGCCCATACCACTCCTGTCACCTCTGAGCTTTGGGGTGACCACAGCCCACTGTATCTTGGTAAGAGATCCTGAAATGGAGCACCCAGCTCAATTATCCCTAGGTAAGCCATTGTTCAAGGAATACTGTTATCTCAAGCCATAGATTTCAGGGTAACTTGTTACCCAGCAATAGACAGCCAATAGATTCTCTATCCCCTCAGATTGGGCCGCTCTCTCTCTCTCTCTCTCTCTCTCTCTCTCTCTCTCTCTCTGCCTCCATGCTGACATCCCTGTGGTATAAACATAACTTTGAAGTTTCCCTACTTAAAACCTGATATGGCTCCCCATTGTTGTTAGGAGAAAAAAAATCAAAATCTTTAGCATTGCCAAGTCCAATCTTTCCATGCAGCTCCAAAAGACTATGTTAGAAGATTATTTGCTTTGAAGAAGACAAAATTGGGTTCAAATTCTGGTTCTCCTACTTCCTGTTGGTCTGGTGTCTGAGCTCTGTCCCTTCACCTATAAAATCAAAATACTAAATTATCATTAAACAAACATTTAGTGAAAGTTCACTCTATGGTATCTGTGCTACTTGTAAAAGACACAATGAAAAATAAAAAATGGTTCTTGCCTTCAAGGAACAGAAACACTTGAATTTTTAACTACTGTGGAATGTGTTAAGTACTCTGATGAAAGAAGCACAGGAACTAACAGTTAATGTGTAGTGCACACTCCCTTTGCTCATGGCACATTAGAGGGACTTGCCATTTCAAGACCACCCCAGTCCAATGAGGTGCCACCTTATAGAAGAACAAAATGAGGCTGAGCGAAGTTGACTAACTTACAAAAGGTCCCACAATTGATAAATAGACAGACTAGATTTTAACTGTGGTTTAGATCACTCCGAAACTTGCTTTTTCCTAATTTACTATGTCCTTTGTGCATGGACGTAAGATTTGGGTTCTCAAGAAGCAGACACTGAGATGGATTTGATGGTGCAAGGTGTTTTGCAATGGGCACCTGTGCAAGGAAGGAGCAATATCGGGCAGAAGAAAAAGTTGAACTTCCATGAGGCTTGACTAAGATTCAGCTCACCTGGCAAAGGGCTCGGGCTCTAATTGCCCAACAGCGAGGTGCTCCATCAGATGAAAGACAGGGGTCCTTATGCCCTGCCTTGCTCAGTAGTAATGACTGCAGGTGTGGGACCCCAGGTGAAGGGTTTTTCCTGCAACAAGGTTGGCCCTGCAGGAGTGAGACCACCTGTTGGCCAACTCCTGACATCTGAGAAAGTCCCTTCTTGCAGGGATCTGGGCAGCAGACACCCTCTCTGACATAACACATGGGCACAAAACTCAGATAAAGGACACAGAGAGAACTTCCAGGTAAGGTGACACTGAATCATGAAGAAGTTTGCCTATAGGGTGGGAAAAGGCCATTCAAAATCTGACAGCTAAAATCAGGAGGGAAAGGTAGGAAGCAGGAGTAGGAAAGGAGGAATTTGGATGGAAGGGAGAAATACACGAGACGAATAGCCCCAGCTGTGCTTCTCCACCAGCACGGACTTCGTGCTCTCTCATGTCATCACCCTGACAGTGAAAGGACTGACCTCTCACTTTGCATTCCCCTCCCCAGTAAACTCGTCTCCATCAGTCTCAGGGACTTTTCATTCTGTACAGCACAGACATTGAGGGTGCTGTGCCTTGAAAATATGCTGCAGTTGGGCAAATAATTGGGCCTGGCACTACGTAGTCAATAAAATATGTGTTGCTGAATTGGTCCACGTTGTGTGAATTCCTTAACAAGGAGACAGTTGCTCTGACGAGCAGATGAACCTTGGGAGGTAGAAATCCAGGGGAGAGCTATAAGGAATTCCAGGTTAGGGACAACATCAGGTAGGACTCTTTGCAAATGATAGAGTTGTGAGCAGGGATTGAGCTCAGGGCTCTGGGATTCGAGACAGAGGCCATGCCTCAGGAGCAATAAGAAACAAGACCAGGACAGGCACCGGGAGCCATGGCCTGACTAGGGGCTTTTCATTTGTTTATTCACCCACAGGTCCTGCCCTTCATCCACCCTATTTTGTAGATTAAATATTTACATGAATGATAGTGCTTGACTTCCCTCTCCTTTCCTTTCCTTGCCACGAATCCTTTGAAAAGCAGAGATGATTAGTGAGATAGAGTAAGACAAAGTTAGTGTCAGCTAAAAGTATATTGAAGGTTTACTACGAAAGTCAGTCAGTATTAGGAAGAGAAATGCTGATTTGGCTCTATTCTGAATAAGTGGAAGGCCCTTAGCTGTATAGATTTGATGCTGCTCCTTCAGGTTAAAGCTGATATTTCAGATGGGGGAGAAGGAAGTAGAGAGGCAAAATTGGTGTAGGAGAAAAGGGGAGAAACAGGAAGGGAAGATGGCCCCCAGCTCTCAGATGTCAGTGTGTGTTGGACTCTGGCATGGGAGATGGCAAGATGGAAAAATAATGTTTCACACCATCTTTATGTATGACTGGCTATTCAGAGGATTTTCATTCCGGTGATGAAATAGACAAGCTCTTCCAGATATTTTGTTCAAAGGAGAACCAATCTTTCCAAGGCGCTGGAGACACTGATATGGATTTAGACACAGTCTGTGGTGTAGACTCACTCACAGCCTAGGAGAGATGGCAGTCAAGCAGACAGAGGAGTGTAATGGCGACATTTGTGTTGTGCCTCACCCAGATGCCCTAGAGGAGTTGTGATGGCTGAGAAGCTGAGTGTTAAAAGATGAGTTGAAGTTACCCAGACAAAGAAGAAGTAACAAGTGCTCCAGACAGGAGGATCAACTTTTGAAGAGAGTCGAAGACTTGGCCAACCATGGTGTGAATGGGAAAGAGAGACAGATATGGAGGCAAGGACTAGATCGTGAAGAACCTTGTTGCCAAGGTAAGAGTTTACACTTTATTCTGAATGCTTTGGGGAACCGCTTGAAGAATATTCCACAGGATTGTGATGTTAAGTCAGTGAGATGGAACTACTGGAATTTCTTGGATGCGTTACCTCTGGGTCCTGAGTGCTGATACGTGACCTGAAAGCCATGCAGCTTTTGGCTTCATTCTCTGCCTTGGGAGTAGGACTGACACCCCTGGCCCAGAGAGTGGGCTCATTTCCATGGTTTTGGGCTGCTGGGTGGGGCCTCTATAGGTGGGGCCTTCTAGAAATGAGCTGCACACCCATGATGTCATAGGGCTGGGACATGGGAAATGGAGTGAAGTGTAACAGCTGCTATCACTGCCCCCCCCCTTCCTTTTGAGAAATTACAAATCACTCTTCAGACTGCTGATCAAGGAGTCCTAGCAGTCATGAAGGAATTTATCCTTTCGCAAAACCCAAATCACTCCTGGAGATGGTAGGATTGTGAAAAGCCTGCCAGCTCTACAATCAAGCTGATCTAGATTTGGATCCTCGCCCTGGTCTAAGCTATGAGCCCTAAAGCAAATTAATGACTTTCTCTGAATCCCAGTTCTCTAGCGATAAGATGGAGGTGATATCTCTTTCACAGGGTTATTAGGAGCATCTGTGAAGACAATCTTTATAAATCTTTGGCAATAGACATTTATTCTGCCCCCAGAAAACTTTTTTTCTTGTGGACTTTAACTCTCTGGTCATCGAGAGTCTGTTTAGTTCACTTTCTGCTTTAGTAATAGAAATAGGGAAGTATTACATGAAAACATGATTTCCATTGGCCAAACTGAAAAATTGGGCTCATCTTGAATAATATTAGTCAACCACACCAAGTCAGACACCATTGCTGATGAAGTTGGAATGCAAAGAGCCTGGGACTCAAAGTAGCAGGGCCTAAGCTCTTATTCTTATCTATGCTCTTGGCCAGAGCACCTCTCTGAAAAATAAGGGTCCTTTCAGTCTTGATAGTCTCCAAGAATAAGCTAATAAGCTATTAGACTCTAATAAGTCAAGGCATATGGGCTGGGGGCGGGGTGGTGGAGGGGTGGCTAGGCAATAGGTGGCACCACGGGGTATATCTCTTTACTTTTTCAAGTAAATTCTGTGTGTTTCCATGTAGGCCTGCAGCTAAGGAAGAAAAAAAATTCTTCCACAGGAAAAGAGTTTAAAAGTTCATGCTCCAAGAAAGTATCATAAAATATTCCAAGAATGTCAGAAAGAAATATGACATACCCCAGGGGACCCCCAGGGGGAGTGAGAGAGGGAAGCAGCTGGAGTTGCCACATGCTGAGCCCAGTGCTGTCTCCAATCGAGATTCCAAAGAGATTGATATGGTGCAATGCCAAGGTGGGACTTTTTCTTCCTGCCTTTTAGATATAGAAGTCCTTTCCCAGGGCAAACTCACTGACAACTTCAACTCCTGCTTGAAAGAATCACCTTTGGAATCAAACATCTGGGTTCAAAACCCAGTTCTGCTGCTTACTGTGTGGTTTCTGGCGAGTGAATTCACCTCTCTGAATTTTGATGTCTTCATCTGCCGAACAGGGACACACATATCTATTGCCCAATATATATATTTTTAAGATTTATTTATTTATGCACTGGGTATAGGGTGTGGGGTAGTGAGGGGTTTCACCAGAGACAGAGTGGAGAGCAGAACAGGCAGATTGACCGAAATACATTGCTGAGGGGAGCAGCGGGCGAGGCAGGAGAGGTCTGCTGCGCCATGTGGGAGGCTCCCTGGCCGGGGAATCAAACCCGTGCTACAGTGCCTGCCTGCGGACAGCTTCATAGTGCTGAGACTTAACCCATTGCACCACCAGGGAGGCCCCTTCCTAATATTTTATTTTAAAGAACTCAGTGAAATAATGTAACAAAGTCTTTAAGCCCAGCATCCTAGGAGGGGCTCCATCAAAGGCAACTGACTCAAACTCATATAGAACAGGCAACTGAGCTTCTCAACAGTGCTTATTCTCTGTTCAGATCATTCTTTGTTGTGTTGGTAAACAGAGATTGTGCCATCAAAACATAACTAACTGGGTATTTCTAGCCTTACTTGGATGTTCTCTCTATATGCCCACTTCATTTTGATACCTTCTTATACCATCTTTTATGCCCTTCTGTCAATTCTACTTTACCTACCTGGCTGATAATTTTTTTTAATATAACTTCTGTGATCCAATGTTAATTCCTGAGGTCCTTCCCAGGTCATTAAATTTTATATCACAAGATCATATTCTCAAATCAATAAACTATCATTTATCCCACTTTGTGCCCTGCTTTTCTTGTATCCAGGTGCAAATGTACCCAACCACCTCCTGCTGGTGTTTGGCATGACCCCATCGACTCTTTCAGAGTCTAGTCTCTTTCCTCCCTTAGCAGGCCCACTACACCCCCTGCTTGGTTATGTGATGAAAAGAGGTAGAGTGGAGTTGGTGGTAGGATTTTATCTGACAAGGCGGAAGCTTTTGCATCATTTTTAAACAAAGAAGGAGCACTATCCTTTAACAAAGAGGTGTACATCATATCTACAGCCCAAGAGGGTTCATAGATATCTGGGGCTTCGAGATTCTCACATTCAGTCACCTTAAATGTTCCTACCCTAAGTCTGAGGATACTGTTCCTTTTTAATCAGGGTATTGACCTTGATATAGCTGGTTCACCGTAGTTAAGAATTCAGTCTTCTCTAGAGCTTGGCTACCTTTTTAATTAAGTTCTGAGCCTGAGCCTCAGTTTTTTTTTCTGCCCTCTGGCTTCAGTAAATGAGTATCTCTGTATGCCACCAAGGAGGACCTCTGACTTTGACATTTGGCTATAAATTCATGATTAATCACCCTCAGCCTTTCATTAGATTTTTCCAATGCATTAATTGCACTCAACCATCCAATTCCCTTGTTCTTATAATCTCTCTTTCCCCTCAGCCTCTTAAATGCCTGCGATATTATAATGGCTAAACATTCCTTTCCACTGGTCTCTCCCATTTACCCGTTCACCACTAATTAAGTTGTTAGCAATTGTATAGCTGGAGCATGTCAAGGACTATCAGGGCTTCTTATACTACCAGTCACAGTGTCCTCATTGCCTGCCAGGATGGCCATTCAGTGTTATCCCCTGCAGACAAGGGATTTTGTAGCACTGCACCAACCAGTCATTGGAGGCAGACTGCTGCAGGAGAGCAGGAACAAAACTTGTCAAAATAACAACTTCAGCTGAGGGCAGTTCCAGGGTAGGAATGAAGATGTGTCATGGTACTGATCTGAGCCATAAAACACAACATCTAAAATTATCTAAAACATTATCTAAAATTAAAGGGACTATCTTGCCACCACCATCTTTTCTGCAAGGGTCTGCTTCTATGTCATCTTATCAGCACACTGCTCCCTGGCATCCTCTATTCCTCTGATTCTTCTTCATTTGTTCTCACTAGCATTTATCTCCATCTAAAACACTTGCTTATTTTTTATCTCCTACCATAAGATTGTGCTTTCCACTTTTGTGGTATTACCTCGAAGAGTTCTCGGCATGAGGCAGCCCCCAAAAGATATAAATGAAATACCAAATACTTACATATATATACCTGCAATATGCACCTCACTGGAATTGCTAAGGACTGAAACAAACCTCTTATGTGATGGAATCTAGCTCAGAGTAGAAGTAATCCAAATGAATATTATAAAGATCTAAATGTAAGTAAAGAAACATTTGTGAATATATGTCTACATGTGGCAGTAGGATAAAGAAAAGGGCCTTTTCCTTTGCAGAAATATTTTACAGTTTGAACCATTTAGCAGTGGGGCTAAGAGACTAAACTTTTTACCTAGGTCTTCAGAGCAGGCCTTTGACTTTCCATAAGGGAGGGAGACTTAGGACTCGTTTTTATTTCTTCCAGCACCAGCATTTAATTGCAGACTTAACAGGGGCACAGACCTATAAAAGATTCACCTTGTTTCTCTGAATGTGTACATTATTTACCATACAGTCATAAAATATTTACCCATTTCTCAGCCGACTGCACCCTGCTCAGTCTTAACTACCTCATTGCTGCTCAAAGCTGATCAAATAGGCGGCTGGCAACTCTCCAGAAGTGGACGAAGCAAGCAGCTGGAACAGGACCATATTTTATGCATTTGTCAGAGCACATAGCAATCAAGGGTGTTGAAAGCCTTTCTGGAGGTACTAGGGAGGAGTGTGGTCCTTAATCCTGTCCCACCTCCAGCCCCTGCTCTAAAACATGACGCCTCTGCCAGATCCAGTGTATTCATCTGTTCAGGCTGCACTTATAGAGCACCTATTGTGTGCTATTTGTCTTGGGGAGGTGGATGGGAATGATGCAAATTCCTATGCCCTTGTTGGAGAAAACAAGCCCAGTGACGAAGAATCAGTATGAGAAGAGCACCTGAATATTGAGCTCTCTGTCCAGGGGATGAGAGTGAATAAGCCTGAGCCACCTTGTTGGCTTGAAATTCTGTCATACTCCATCACAATAAGTGTGTGAGTGCAACCGCTTGTTGTTTCAGATTCTCAGGACATGAATAATCTCAATTTCATGGAATTTCTGAGTACATGATTCCTCATATCTAGAAAGTACTCAGTAAAGGTTAGAGGTGAAGCGAAAGGCAAAAAACAAAAAACAAAAAAACAAAAACAAAATAAAACAAAAAAACCAAGCACAGCTCTCCATGGTAAATATGCCATGATATTCACTTTATAGATGAGAAAAATTATACTTCAAAAATTAAGTACTTTGCTAAAATTCAGTTGTAAGTGGCTGGGCCAGAATACAAGATCATGTCTGTCTAATTGCAAAGACTATAGTTGCAAACATTCTTTACACACACACACATGCTTATTAAAATATGGCATAATTATCATATCTACCACTGTTTCCACTGTTTCAGTACTACTCCCAGCCAGCCCTTAGTGAGGTTAGATTTCCTTGTTATTTGCCTTTCCAACACTCCTTTCATGGCAGTCGTTATGCCTGTAATCGCTTGTCAATTAGATTATTTGCTATGGTTGGAGTAAGCTATATGCAGACAGGAGCTGTGCTTATCATGTATGCCCAGCACCCAGGGGACTATTTCAGAGCATTGTAATTTAATCTTTGCAGCCATGCTAGGAAGCAGGTAACATTTTTCCCCCACTTTATTGCTAATGAAATTGAGGCTCAAAGAAATGAAATAACTCCTCCAAGAACACACAACTAAAAAATGGGAAAACCTTTAATACAGGTCCCATAATTCTGAAGCCCATGCTCCTTTGGTTGGGCCACTTTCCCTAAGAAGGGAGGAAACCAGAGGACAAGGTCTCAAGAAAGAACACCCATGTGTGAAGGGTTAGCATACCAGGCGCTATGCTGAGATGCTTTGTCAACACAATCTCTTTTACTCCTGATGACAGATTTGTGTTCAAAACCAGATTTTTGCTAAAAGAAATATTTTGCAAACTCAAGTGCAAGCCGTGTTGGAATGAATTGACAAAGAGGAGGAGACTGGCACCGAGCAGGAAGGGAAGTAAATAGGCAACATTGACCAACTTAGAGAGCCTTTAATGCCATCCTTCAGTCTAAGACATCATGTCCAAAGAATAAGGCCAGCATAGGTGGCGCCCAGGCAAATGCCAGGAAAGGTGAGTAGGAATCAGGGGAGAGGTGACATACTTTGACCCTACCTTTTGACTCTGACTCATGCCATGCTACCTCTTTGCTAATAAAGTGCTCTTTCTCCTTAGGTTGGGGAAAAAAAAGATACAGGTACAATTTATGTTATCAGTCTTACATTCAGGGTCTGTTCAATTTTTTATGAACACTACTAGTAGAAAATGGGGCACAAAATAAAGGTGGTAATGAATTAACCCACAGTTGGTATATATGTTATTAACTATAAATTAATTCTGACTACAAATATCAAGTCTTCTTAACAAAAACAGATTCTCAAAATGATGTTAGTAGAATTAATGTTCACAAAAAAGAAAAACTGCCAAAGGCAGAAGCTATAATTAATCAGTTCAATTTGACACTCAAATAATGATTAATAAAATACTCTTATAGTTTAAAAAGAAGCATTTAATTCCAATAAATTTTAAAGGGGAAAATTAAAAATAGTGAACTTTGCTATATTGAATTTCAATAAAAAATATAAACTGACTCATGAAATTTTCTGTAGAAAAATTTGATTCATCAAAGTGAACATAATTTTGATTAAAGTTGTCTGATATAGTCACAGCTTGAGATCAAATACAAGGTCCCAAATATCTTATTTATCTTACCAAAGACTGTGTTAGGCTTTACTTAACATTATCACTAATCCTTACAAAAACACTTTGTTACAGGATTGCAATCCCCCAACTTCTAGATGAGGAAATTAAATTCAGAAAAGATAACAATGTTTTCAAGGAAATAAATGATTTAATACCAGCACAGGATTATTTGTTGGTCAAAACAGAAGAGTTTCAGCATCAAGTGAAGGTCACCTATAACTCCCTTCCTAGGCTTTAGTGTATGTATATGTGTGTGTGTGTGTGTGTGTGTGTGTGTGTATGTGTATATATAGATATATATATATTTTTTTTAAGATTTATTTTTATTTTTGCATACAAGCTGGGGTGCTGGCCAGAGGTGTGAGGTGGTGAGACATTTCACCAGAGACAGAGAAGGGAGCATAACGGGCAGTGTATTTTGGTTGCAAAATACACTGCTGAGGGGAGCACCGGGCGTGGGATTCTCCTCCGCCAGGTATGGAACTCTCATGCCTTGCAGCTGCCAACAGCTCCACGGCGCTGCGCTTAACCTGTTGCACCACCAGGGAGGCCCAGACTTTAGTATATTTTTGAAAGACTTGGGGATACTATTTATCTTTCCAGTCTCTCCAGAGTCTGATGTGTCCGTCTCTTCTCACATAGAGTTGCTGAGACTTCAGGAGAAAAATGAACTAGCCTAAGGTTTAGAATTTTATGAAAGGCCTGGACTTTCCCTGATTCTCAGTCCACCATTTTTTCTACTCACTGAAATGACCTGCATAATGATGCCTTTAAAAAAATAATAATAATAAGCTAGAAACAGAGAATTCTCTGCCCCAAGAAAAGTAGAGCTTTATGGAACATCAATTGCTTCATTCATGGCTGATAGATTCAGGGAATTTTGTCTAGCCATTATCACCACTCACAAAGTAAAACTCCTTCAAAATATCTTAAGCAAAATCCATCAAGGAACAGCTCATGGTCCTATGTTTCCTGTTCAGCACTCAAAGAGTGAAAGGTAGATCCTAAATTCATCATTTACAACACTGTGACATCTGTGTTTAACCACTGATTTCTCTATGAAGTGGATCTCTCTGTTCTACTCAGCAACCCTGGGGGTTCATGAAGAAGGGAACTAGACATATTCCAGGTCTCTGGGGAAAGAAGTTATATGTTTCTAGTGTGATTGCCATTTGTTTTCATTCAAATCAGTAAACCTACTAATCTGCATTTACAGTGTTGGCTTGTCACTTTATGTTCTGTGATAGAGAATACGTGATAGGACATATTAGGTGACTCTCTGGCTGTGTTTGCCCAAAGCCAAAAGGTTTTTCAGGATAAAAGACTTTCAATTTTTTTTAAACTTTTTATTTCATGTAAACAAGCTGGGGTGGAGGCCAGAGGCGTGGGACAGTGAGAGGATTCACCAGAGACAGAGTAGGGAGCAGAACAGGCAGATCGACTGAAGTACACTGCTGAGGGGAGCACCGGGCGAGGCAGGAGAGGTCTGCTGCGCCATGTGGGAATCTCCCCAGCCAGGCGTTGAGCTCGCATTGCCGCTGCCGACAGTTCCACAGTACTGTGCTTTAACACGCTGCAACACCAGAGAGGCCCTCAATTTTTTTTTTTAAATTTATTTTATTTTTGCATACAAGCTGGGGTACAGGCCAGTGGGGTGGTGAGAGGGTTCACCAGAGACAGAGTGGGGAGCAGAACAAGCAGATCGACTGACATACACTGCTGAGGGGAGCAGCAAGAGAGGGAGGAGAGGTCTGCTGCGCCATGTGGGATTCTCCCCCGCCAGGCGTTGAACTATCATGCCTTGCAGCTGCCAACAGCTGCACAGTGCAGCTGTTGTACCACCGGTTGTACCAACAGGGAGGAAAGCCCAAAAGGAATTTCAATTTTAAATTGAGATACAGCTTCAGACAGATCTACATTGTTGGTCACCATGGTCATTCCCAATTGTATTAATAGTACTCAGGCCAGAGTGTATTTAATCTAACCCCTACATTTTTCTGAGACCACATTCAAATTCTTGGCAGGGTCAAGATGAAACTGGGTCATTTCAATATATTAAAATATGGTAAAAAAAATCTCTTGACTAATTTTATTCCTTTTTTCCATGAGCAGTCTCATGGAGACTCTTTCTTCCAGCACAAGAAACTTTAATTCAGCCAACAGTTTATAGCTCTTCTTCCAACAGAAGGCAGGGGCTTCTCCAACAGCAGAGCAATTTGGTCTGGGTCTTGTCACATACCTGGGCTGCTTTGACCCACTCATTGGTGAGCGTTGGAGGTGAATTCAGAGATAGGTCTGAGAATCTATTGTAGGTGGTCCAACAGCCTGGTTCACCAAAAGCCCTTACTTTCAGCAGTAAGAAATTGCAAGTATTTTATACCAAAAGGCTGGCAAAGCAAGCTAGAACTCTCAACCCGCTTTTGTCCTTTCTCCTACTCTGTCTTTTTTAAATCCAGTTGCCTTCTAGGCTTCATTCAACTTTCTTCTCTTGTCTCTGTTTTTTTTCATAGTCCAGATTTCATTAAGCTATGGGCAACTTGAGGACAAGAGCCTACTTTACTCATGTCAAGATTCTAGTGTTTAGTAAAGTGTCTAGTATAGAGTATGAGCTCAATTTCTTCATGTAACATGTAAGAATAAATTGAATGAATAAATGAATTCACGTCTTAAAATTACATAAGTAACCAAGAGTTATAACATCTGTGCCTTACCTAAAGTGTAGTTTCAACAGATGTTGAACAAACGTGTGAAATAATGAATTAATTAATAAATGATATGAATAACTACTATTAATGGACTGTTGATTGTGTGCCAGACACTGCCTAGGAACATTGCATATGATAGCCAATCTTCAAAAATACTGTTTTATTTTTTCCTCCTTATGTTTAGCACTACTTAATGTATCATATACATCTTACTTATTTATCTCTCTGTCAGTCTTCCCTACAAGAATTTAACCTCTACAAGGGCTGAAATCTTTGCCCACTTTGTTTGCTGCTGCTTTCCTACCTAAAAAATTATCTAGTACCAAGTGCATGAATACTGAATAAATACTACCCCCACCTTGCAAAGAAAAATTAAAAAAAAGATTCCCTAACCTTATGCCTAGCCATCTAAATATTACATGTTTTTATAGAAAACTGTTAAACTGCATTATGAGGCAAGAATTATCATTATCTTAGCAAGGTGGGTACTGAGAGTCAGGAAGATGGGGTTACCAGCAGGAATTAGAGAGCAGCCCATCTAATAAAGGCCGGATGATGATTAAAACTCCAGATTGTATGACCTCAAAGTTTTGCTCTTCCCATGACCTTAAACCTTCTTGCAATGAGTAAATTCTCCCTGCCTGAACCAGAATATTCAGGGGGAAGGTGTTGTTGCCCACTGAAAAAAATAGAAAGAACCTGTTAAAACCCAAGTCAAATTAGAAAAACCCTATTGACTAAAAAGCATCCTTTTAACATCAACAATGCAACAAATGCTAAATGGAGATTAGAAATAACTTATTAGGAAGAAGAGACACACCAATGACCTGAAGTCTTAATGAGATGCCCACTGTATCTGGGAGTAAGCGATTTCCAGGGGAGGAATTGATGTGGAAGGAATAGTAAGCAGCTCTTTAGTGGCACCCAGACATACCCTCTCACATACACACCTGCTTGGGGCTCAGCAAAAGACAGTGCGTAAATGTCTGGAATATTACATAAAAGCTGTCTGCCCAAGCAGTCAAAGCTATTAAAATCCATCTTGCTGAAACGAACTCTGCGGGCAGGTCAAACAAATCTAATTTTTATTGTTCCTTAAGGAGATGGTTGTGTTGAAGACAAAGGAGAGAGGCAGGAGGCCAGTTAGAAAGGAAAAAAAAAAACCCTAAGAGGCCTTAAAAAATTAAATGTTCAAAAGAGCCGTGGCAGGCAAGATAAATGATATATTACAGTGCTGGTTTAAACCTAATTGATGACTAATGTTGTAATGCATCTGAACCTACGCTGATGTATTATCCGTCTGGTCCAAGCTGAAGGGACACTGCAAGGAGAAAAATTGCTAACTGTTTTAACCTGATGGAACTTTAAAAAAATAACCAGCCCAGTTACTTTAAAAGATAAATGAATGGGTGATGACCTCCTAATGTATATCAGGGTCTTGCAATGCAAAATCAAATGTTAATTAAATAGAATCCAGTGCAGGGACAATTCAGAAAGAGCATGTTTTTAGAGCTCAGGGGGCCAGAGGGAACTGTGTTTTGATATTTCCTACAAAATGTTTCCCAGACTGCCAATGGAGAGGCAGTCATAGCAGACCACATAAGAGTCATTTAAGAATCAAAGGTTACCCAGACACAATCCGGTAACACCTCCATACAGGTTATGTATTTATAGAATAGCACATGGGCATAGTTCCTCAACTGCTGTTGAAGGGACAGGATCACCAACAAAGTGGCTTAAATCCACTAAGGTGGATCAGGGAGGCTTTATTTTCCTGATCTTCTTCAACGGAACCTGAACATAACTCTCAGAAAGCAAACAATATAGGGCCTCACTGGTGGCGCAGCGGTTAAGCGCTGCGCTGTGGAGCTGTTGGCAGCAGCGACGTGAGTTCGACGCCCAGCTGGGGAGCTTCCCACATGGCACAGCAGACCTCTCCTGCCTCACCTGCTGCTCCCTTCAGCAGTGTATTTCTGTCAATATGCCTGTTCTGCTCCCCACTCTGTCTCTGGTGAACCCTCTCACGCCCCATGCCTCTGGCCTGTACCCCAGCTTGTATGCATAAATAAATATATCTTTTTAAAAAAAAAGGCAAAACAATGTAAGATGTAAGACTATGTGAAAAGGATTCAATCACCAACTCCCGATGACCAAAGTTAGGACCAAATTAGTCATGAGATAGTGAATATAACAAATTGGAACCAAAGACTAACCTGCACCTCTAAATCATATACAGTGTTTCAAATCAACAATGCCTCCGTTTTAAAAAAACAAAAACATAAGAAAAAGAAAATTAAAAAGAATCGATGCGTTCATACAGCTATAAAAGAATGGATGGATGAGTCAGGAGAGGGTCATTTCTTTGTTAGAGTATAATTCTAATTAATTAGTGTATAAGAAATAAAGAAAAGAGAAGATCATCATTTGGCAGCCAGCAAAGTTAATTCTTTTAAGCAAGAATCTTCAATAGATACTGAAGGTGGTGAGGAAGAAAAGATGACGAGACAAAGGATCTTTACGTAATTCTGCAATGTCTCACTTTGAGGACTCCTTGAACAAGGGGTCACCCCCAGTATTTGTATAAATGGACATCATGTGATTCCTGATAAGATATCCTGAGAAGGACACAACATCATTTTTGTGGCAGTCTTAATAAAAATGCAGAACGAGAATTTAATGATGAGAAAATATCAGACAGATTGAGGACCACTGAAAAATAACTGGTACATTCTTCTCAAAGTATCAAGGTTGTATATCAAGTTTCAAGTCAAAGAATGACTCAGGAAATGTTTCAGGAGGAATGTCAAGGAAATGTAACCTAGGAGGCTGCTTTGGATGCTGGAGAGAAAAACATGACATCTGTGGGACAATTGGAGAGATTTGCAGTAGGGCTCTAGATTAGATACTAATATTATGTCAATGTTCCTTTCATAATTTTAATAATCATATAATGGTTATGTGGGAAAAACTGGCAACACGGGTAGGGGGGACTTTGGTAAAAGGCAGATAGACATCCTTTGTTCTATTTTTAATTTTTGTAGACATCTGAAATTATTTCAAAGTGAAAAGTTAAAAAAAATTATGGAATTATAAACCCAATTCTAGCTTCATTCATTCAGGAGTTGTTCTATTCAGTTGTTCTTTTCAGGCAAAGAACTCACTGGAACAAAACTGGTGGGAAAGCTAAGGAAATAAGAATTAGTGTGAGTGGTCAGAGCATGTGTACATAAGATGATAAGAGTGAGGAGCAAGGAACCAGGGGCAATGGTGGGTTGGCCCTGGAGAGGTCATTATTTCCCTCAGGAGGAATCCACATTTGATCTTCTGGACCAAAGAATGGTCAATTGTGGGAGGAATACATGTTGAACAGCCAGATTCCTTTTTATCATCCAAAAGTTGAATCCAATTCCTAAAGGTCAGGCTCAGGGATCTGCATTTGAACTCTCCAGAAGAGCCTTACAAACACTAAAATGAATCGATGCCACCTCTACTTGAGTACAGATTGTTACTATTACATTCCTTTTAAAGAAAAAATATTATATGTGCTCTCTTTGAAGCTCCTCTGTCATTTTGCAATATAAACTAGCTATCTTTCTGCTTTATAAGCATCTGAAGGCTTTTACTTACAAGGGCTCATTTTATGTGATATATTTTGTTGGAAGTGGATGTATGAGTGCCCAAAGGTAGCAAAATAAGAATAAACACTTTGGGGAAGAATTATTAGCTTTCCTACAAGTGTGGGAGCTGAAAAATGAGCTGCCCTGTACTGAGGTGCTGGCCCCTTTCCAGGCTGGCCATGATCCTCAAGCTTCCAGACCACTGGCTGGAAAGGTCAAAGTCATATTTTATGAAGCTCAGTTAGTTCAACGAAAACATTATGCTGAAAAACCTCAAGTACTCTGTAAGTAGATTTCTAGGGTTTTCTTGAAAGGTTTATGAGAACACCATGGCTTAGCACTAAGTGATGTGAGTAAAGGACCAGAATTTACCCTTTGAAGGGGTGTGTGTGTATCTTTGTAAATTTGTACTTAGCTACTCTGATAAGAACACAAGCTCTCAGGTCAGGAAGACCTGGATCCAAATCACAGTTCTTCCACGAACTGGCTGCATGCTGAGGCAAGTTACTCAACTCCTGTGAGCCTCAGTTTTCCTGTGCTTAGTGCCAAGGTCATTTCAAGGGATGTTCCTCCCAACACGCACACACAAACACCTGCTGTGAGATCCAATTGATGTACAACCATACATCTTTAGGTCTTTACTCAACTGCCCACTTAGTGAAGCTGTCCCCATCCTCCATAGTTAATACAATAAACATCCCCCTACTTGCTCCCAATAGTTCTCACCTTCTTCTTAGGCTTTGCTTTTGTCATCAGTAGTTACCACCATGTAATGCACTATATATTTTACTATTTTTACTTTCTTTATTTTCTATCTTCAACACTAGCATTTACCAACACAAGGGCAAGGATTTTGCCTGATCAGAGCTCTATCCCTTGTGCCTAGGACAGTGTTTGGGCCATTATAAGCACTTAGTAAATATTTACTGAATGAGTGGTTGAATGATTAAGCAGTTAGTCAATGGGGAGATTCCTAGTCCAGAACTTCTGGTCAAGATGCCTCTATAAGTTCATATTTTTGCAGTCTTTAATTGTCAAATGTCCAGAAATAAGAGGCCAGCTACAAAAAGAAAAATGTTTAAAACCTTTATGTCCAGCCATTCTGAGGTACTAGGAGTTAGAACTTTAACATATAAATTCTAGGGTGGGTGACACTGTTCAGTCCATAACAAAGAGTAAGAGAAATAAAGACCTATTCAGATCCACAAAAATTAGAGCATTTATTAACTATAGATACTTGCTTATCAGTATGGAGAAAAGAAAATATGAAATAACATGATAGAAAATATATCCAAAAAAGTAGCAATCATATTAATTATAAATTCATTAAATCCAGCTATTAAAAGTGAAAAGTTATCACGATGACTTTTTAAGACATCCTGCTATTTGTTTCAAGGAAGAGACAGAGCCAAAACACAATGGGCCAAAGATTGCAACTAAGTGGATGAAATAAGATATAACAACCACATATAGCTGAAATAAGGCTGGTATAGCTATGTTAGTAGTAAGCCAACAAATTTAAGAAGGAAAAACACTAGAGAAATCAGATAGTTAAGAAAACCTCTGCCAAAAAGATTTAAAAATTATAAACTTGTATTTACCCAACATTAACTAAAAACATATAGGACAAATACGGAGAGATCAGTCAGTCTGACTGGAAATTTAAAATCATGTCTCTGAGAGAAGATTTAACAATCTTAATTATATATGTACATATATGTCTCTGTCTATCTATCTGTTTAGACATACACACGAGTATCTAACATAGAGAATACACACATTTCTTCAAAGTTCTCTTTGACTTGTTCATTTGGCATGTGCCTCTCACAATTTAAATCTGGATCCTGTCTGAGTTTCTCGGGTAGAACTGGTCCTTAAAACTCTATGTTCCCTTCCTACCCTCCATATACTTCATCTCCTACTTATCTTAGTACATGTAGGAAAGCATCTATTTGTCTCCACTGCCCTCTGGGCCCCTTGGTATTAGCCAACGTGGGTATGTCACCCATCTCTAGAATTCCAATTCCAGGCAAATGGCATGTGGTTGGTAATTACTTGTTGAATGAATGAAGCCATAGTCCCTATCCTTAAGAAGTGCACAGGTAGAATGATAAGCAGATAACATATATTGGAAAAGTCCTGTGCTGAGCACTCTCTGAAGTGCCTGGCAGGTAGGCTTCCATTCGTCAGCACAGTCTCCTTCTCAGTTAAGTGCTAAGATTATCTCCCACAACAAATGAGAAAATGGACACCAATGAACTTTTGTGATTTGTCCAAAGTCACATCATTAATAAATGACAGAACCAGGATTTGACTCCAAATTCTCTAATCTCAGGGTCTGTGCCCTTCAGCATTATACTTTACTACTCATATTTTGTGTATTTAAACATAATACTAATAGAAAACAGCATTTGCCAAACAATTGAAATTTATTGCTAGGATGTTGAAAGATTAATTGTGCAAATTCATATCTTTACAAACTGTAAATGTGCTCTCACACCTTTCGATTTTCCCTTTGCTCTCTCCCACTTTTCTGGTGGGAGATGGGGAAAGAAGTCAGCCAGTCTTTATCCTCAGGATCTATCTCCTCTCTGAGTCTCTGGGATTATTCCTACTGGTCTGGCAGAAATCCAGTGTCTGCCGTCTCAGCAAGAGTTACCGAGTGGTGATCTGTGACTCTCAGACCCACCGGTCTGGCTGCTTCTCAGTGTCCTTAACTAAGACAGCAGAAATGAGAGGTATTAGGAGGCTATCTAGACAACTGGGCAGCTGTTGTTCTCTTTCATATTATGCAGAAAGTTCAGCTATAGGTCAACAGATGGATTCTGAGAAAACCTGGGGTGGAGGGGAGCAAATAAACCATTTACTTCTCACCCCTCATTATTAACACTTTGTGGTCCACTCACGTATTAGTACGTGTTTTTGTCACCAGTATCAGGTGGCTGCTCACGTATTAATATGTGCTCATCTAATCTCCGGTTTTTCACGCCACGGTGGATTTATTTGGAACTATTAGGAGCTATTTCTTTGATCGTACTCTGTCTAGAAGCTTTACACATTGTTTTGGTGAAAGTGTAAGGTGTTTTATGAGAGATATTACAGCTTTTTTAATATCCAGTAGTTCAGGAGTTTTGTGTGTGTTTTATTGAGTGCTTATACCCTTCATGCGGTGGCACAGAAAATGGCCGGCCCCAAGGGCTGGTAAATTTAAAGGGCACCGGCACACAAAGTGTTAAGAGAACATTATGAAATAGTTTATATTTCTTGGTGTCTGAATCATGTGGGTCATGAACTAACATATACATCTACAAACATACAGATCCACACGTGACAACTTCGCTTATTCCCATTAAGGTAACAGTCAAGAAGAAAACACTGCTTTATTTGAGCAGATAGGAATCAACATTTCTGAGTTCTGGAAGCCCTCATGCTCCATCCCAGCGTCACTGAGAAATTATTATACAGCTTGCATTGTTCATTGTTTTTGTTTTATGGTACATTTGACCGCAGTTTATGAGACAATTCACCACTGAATAATTTCCATCCAAATGCAGAAGCTGGAGACAGTTTAATTCATGTCAAACTTCAAAGCTACAGCGGATGAGGGCTGCAGTTGAGCAATCAAGCAGTTGGCAGGGTAGGCACGTAAAGCCTTTGACTAGAAAATATAGAGCACAGATTCCTGCCCAGAAGTTTAACGTCAGTGGCCCCTTTTGAAGAAGTCATCTCAAAACACTTCTCAGGTTTTCAAGGTAGATCTTTTAAGGCCTAAAATTGGTGAGAGATAATCGTCAAAATGATAATGTTCTCGTCTGGGTAGAGAAGGTTAGAGTTTTAAAATGAATTGCCAATTTAATCCTGGCAAGCATTTTGGTAAGACTTTATTCTCCCAAAAGTACAAATGAGAAAAAGTTCTAAGAAAAATTACTTATCTGAGGAAAATCACAAAGTTGTTAGGAAGTAATGAGATAAAACTTGAACCTAGATTTTCTTGTCTAATCTAACACCCCACTCTACCAAAGTCTGTCTCTGTCTTGCACTTTGGCGTGATGTTTTAACTGCCTTCACATGTGGCTCTCACAGCCAAAGAGCTGAACCTCTGCTGTGTTTTGTACGGGTAGGATGCTCAGAAGATACTTGAGTTAAGAAGGATCATAAAGACCATCTGGAGCTATATTCTTGCTCTAAGATGAGAAAACCAAAGCCTGGAGAGATGGGTCACTAGTTGAGATGACAGGAAGAGTCAGCATCTATACTTATTCATTTTAGCTTTCTGCTGCTCCCTGATGCATCATCAGAAATATTTCCCCTCTAAACTCTAGAAACTGTATTTGTGTGCTCAACCTACATTTATGCATCACTTGCTATGGAACTCTTCATGGTTTAGAATCACTGAGAACAGAAAGATTTATGCTACAGGAATCGTTGGTCCTTGAGCAAGATATATATAGAAACAGATATACTTACTATGTTGGAGGTTTACACAGATGAAATGGATTAGCAAAGGGTGGGGGGATTAATTAGGCCTATGGAACAAGGGAAAAGTTCACCAAGAAAGAAAGAATTGAGCTCTCAAAACAAGTTTGCTATCCAGATCATGAGATCTTCCCCCATGTTATGCAGACTGTGGAGAAAAAGACTTCACCTGAAAAGAGAATCATTTGTGTAAAGGAATTAAGACTATGAGAAAACACTGAAATACGCAAGTCCTTAGGTCTGGGTAAATCCCAGGCGATTCACAGAAGAGAGGTATGAAAAGAGAATGGAAATAGGGCAGTTGATGAAGGCTTCATGAATCACATTAAAATATCTAGACTGCACAAGGAGATGAGTACTGTTAAAATATGAAAAGCAGCAGATATAATTCACAGACCAACTGTGTCACGTGAGTATTCTCTCCACCTGTAGAGGTGGGGAAACTATCAAGTTCATACTTGGATGACCCAACATGTGTTGGATTTAGAGAACCTAAACCCAGACGCAGGTACATGAAATCAAAATCCCAATTTCTTTGGACAGCACCATGTGGATGCTGAAAAACACTGTTTTTGAAAGGGGACACTAGTCCTGAGATCATTTACAAAGATATCCATCATGGGGAGCACAGAGCCCCCATCTAATTCCATCCCTGATGAAGCAGCAACCTGGTCATGGCTTACTTCCCCGCTGAGTTTAGGTTATCTTTCTCCAGTTACTTAAAAATAAACAAATAAATACAAGCACACTTTAGTATGCCTATGACCCTGTGTTGACAGGAAGGGCACCGATGAAGACTTACTCTAACTCTGTCCTCAAAAGAAGCGCTCAACCAATGTCAGAAAAATACCAGATTTATATTCCTTCTCTCTCTCTCTCTCTCTCTCTCTCTCTCTCTCTCTCTCTCTCTCTCTCTCTCTCTCTCTCTCTCTCTCTCTCTCTCTCTCTCTCTCTGATTGCCTTGACTGTAGATCTTTTCCCAAGAGTCCACATTTCAGGTCTACCTTTTCCACCTGATTCTAGAATCCAAACAAATATTTCTATGCTTTCTGCTTAAAAAAAAAAAAACAACATTTATTCTGTGTTCCATTTCCTCCATTTTCTCTGCTCTTTGTGGTTTTAGAAATAAGAAACAAAGAGTCCCAACTCAGTAAGACTTTTAATAGCAACTCAGTTCAACCACAGCATCTTCTGTAGCTTTTTATCACAGCAGATTGTGGCTACTTCATAGACAACCTCGTACCCGGCCCACAATAGATACTCAGTAATTCTTAGCTAAATTGCCCAAATACTTGATTCCTTCTTTAGCATTGTGGGCAAAACTGGGAGAAAAATATAACAGCCATCCAAATACAGTTGAGAAAAATTCTAAAAATTTAGAAAAGTACTATTAAGAAAATAAATCCAGGTCAGTTAAAGTTTAGTAAAAGAAAAAGAAACCAAACTAAGTAATTAAATAGAGGAAATTTAAAATGAGATACTCATTTCATGTACCTCAGTAAACCTAAAGGTGTGAACAGAGGATGAAAAAGCAACAAAGGAATTAGTAGGAACCCACTGTCACCTAAGGGTGGCAGGACCAAGGAAAAAAAGTGATGTTATCAGAGGGGCTGTTAACAGAGATGAAACCCATGGAGAATTCATAACCACTCGATAGTCATTTGCTCTACCCTTGAGCTATACCACCTCACAGCTACTCTTGAAATGCTGCTGCATAAGCAGAGAAGGGTAGAGAAATGCTCTGTCTTTTATCCTCTTCCCACCCCCAGTCTCAGTGTAGTGCTTCCACGGGCCAATACTATCAGAGCAACAGAGAGCAAGAATGTATGAGAAATGAGAAATGGTGTTTGTAGAGCTTAACCTCCTGCAATACAAAAAGATCATGGGAAGTGATGATTGGGTCTGAAATCAAACAAGAAAGGGACAGAAACAGATAATACATCTATTACTTTACTTGGAAGAGAAAGCCACAATTTACATTCTGGCATACTTATCTTTTGGTTTCTTTTTTGGTATTTTGCATTTGCATAATTGACATTATACAGGTTTTGCAAGTTGGTGACTTTCTTTGTCCACTCAAGTATCTTGAGTCATACAATTTCTGGATTGAAGAATGTGGACATTTTGAAGATTTTTCATGCATGTTCACAAAATTCCTCTCAACTGGTGGATAGCAGTTTACACTTTAGTCACTAGTCTATGAGAGAAACTGGTGAACCATTTAGTGAAGAACACTTTGTTCAGGTGTTACTGAATGGTAGTGGAGAGCAAATCATTTGGTTAGGCAACAACCACCAAGTCTTAGAGTTTTAAGACAAGCACGAGACAACCCAGAAGATGACCAGACAAGGTCACTGAAAATTAACACACTCTTGTAAACCCCTTCTTCTTCAGATTCCATCTTGAATTTACTATCTCCTCTTTAGGATGACTCTTCATTCTGAGCCCCACTTCTGTGGATTTGTCACCACAATCCTCCAACTTTTCAGACTGTTTGCTAGCCATCTTCTTATCTTGCCCTGTCATTTTTCACCTGCAGTTTCCACTAATACTGTCTGATCTTTCTTAAATGTATGGTGGAAGAGGGAATTACAGGCAAAGGAATTAGCACAAGCAAGGACATAGAAATTACAGTGCCAGGTATGACATAAAAGAGATGAAAGCATATGCTCTAAGGAAAGCAGGAAGGTTGAGGTCCCTGAAATTCAGGGTGCATGGGATAGAGAGTATAATAGTCATCTCTCCCCTGACCCATCACTTCAACACCCATCCCATTCACTCTGACGTCCCAGTCAGTAGGGATCACTTCATATTCCTGGGCCTTGTTCTTCTTTTCTCTGTACTTTTGTATATGTTCTACCCTCCATCTCGGACACCATTCTCATTGTTGTCACTTGACTGGCTCCTGCCCTGAGGACTCATCTGGAGTACTGCCATGCCCATATCCCCTCAAATCATCACAACTGAGAAAAATACACCCTGGGACACCTTTCAAACCTAGGAACAATATCATTAAACCTTTTGGATGATTCCTCATTATCTGTAGGATCAAATATGAAGCCATGTGACGCAAAATAATCTGCCCCTGACTGTCACTCCAGTCTCATCTCTCGACACTCCCCTTCATGACCAAGTTCAAAAAGTGTTGAGCTTCTTTCAGTTCCTAGAAACCCATCCCTGCCTCTGGGCCTTTGCATGTGTGTTCTCTCAACCAGAAACACTCTTTTGTTGGCCACTTGCTCCTCCAGGTGGCTGACTTCTATTCACTCCTGTACCTCAGTGTCTTAGGGGAATATTCTGTGGGACCTAGACTTGAATAGCTGCTTCTCCAACTGATACAGCTCCCAGTCTCCTGATCTCAGCTCAACATATTCATTATGCTTTATGGATTATTTTCTTTATTAGTCTTTTTTCTCACTAGACTAGATGTCTCTTGAGGGTAAAAATGGTATTTGTTTCATTTACTTTTTCATCTCCAAAACCAAGTACACAGTCTCTGGTAGCTTTTATCTCCATTATTTACTTGGCAGATACTTGTTAAGTATCTGCTAAATGAATGAAAGTTGTACATGCATACACATCCCTCGGCACTTTGAAAATTTATAAATACTAGATGCACTGGTTAATCTCCATTTGCTTTCTCCTCCAGATCCATTTTTCGCCCTTCTTTGCTCTGCTCTATGCTTTAGGAGGTTGAATATCAGATTTTATCACATTTGCAGTCTGGCTTCCACTTGAATTCAGCACCAGTGGAAAGTTAGAAAGATGAGTGGCTGGCACATCTCTTCCCTGTTCTATCCTTGCTTTGGTACCATCTTCTAACAAAAGTTGTCTAACAAAAGGAGGCTTAGAGGCTGCTTCTCCAAAGCTTCATTTCTTACTGGACTGATTCATTACTTTTCCTCTTTGCCCTTTTGCCTCTAAAGGAGATGCGGACCCCCTCAAAATGTCCCCAGATCAGCTCTGCTCACGTTATGTAAGTAGAGCCCTCATTACAGTCTCTTCACTTAAACTATATGTATGAATTCTGTTTTCTTTGGGGACCCTGACAATCTGCTTGACAAATGCAGTTTGTTTTCCTCCCCTCTCCCAGCTGCCAGTCCTAATTTGGGTGGTAAGGGAACTCCTTTTTACTACTCTCTTACTGATCTCTTTTCCCCACTGGACTATGAGCACCTAAAGGGCCAAGACAATATCTGTTATTTATCACTGCATCCCCAGATTCTTAAACAGTGCCTCCCCTACACTAACTACTTAATAATAAATATTGTTGGTCCCCACTTCATCTGTGGAATGAGGCAAATCGGACTGAACTATCTCTCAAATCATTTTTAGTCTTCCTAAGCAAATGAGACTAAGAAAATGGTCTTTTTAGGTCACCCATCTTGGAAGAGTTGTCCAGAAACATATGAACATATTTCCCTTTTCTACGATGATGCTGAAGCTGTCTCCAGTGGGGTAGATGCCTTAATAAGTCCATATTGAGCAATTTATGTTGGAGCAAAGATTAACCACAAAATATCACAGTTCAGATCAAATTTAATAGACCAATAAATGGCTGCTTAACAAGGACATTTGGTAACAGTTACATTAAGTTTCCTAGGAGACTTTATTCTGTTCTACTAAAAGGATGTGGAAGGCTGTAAAGTACAGGCCTTCCAAATTTGATTAAAAAAAAAAAAGACAAAACTAAGTTCTTTTTAGAAATTGTTCTTAAGTGACAGTATGAAAACTCGCCTTAAACATTTTCTTTGCCAGGCACTTCCTTCATATATTTTGGAGAAAGTTTGGCCTCACTTACAAGGAAACCCCTTAGTTGTCCCTTAAAAGTAGAATTGCATCATTGTGGATAAGACATGGTGTTCAAATAGCTCCCCGGGGACTGGACTCTTGGAAACTCAGCAGGATTTTAATTGTAAGCAGACAATTTGTTTTGGATTGTATGCAGAGCATAAAAATATAACTGCTATAGGATCTAACAACATATAAGAGGATTAAAGTCTAGTATTTCTCTACTGCTTTGCTTCTTGGTCCTAGTCATCTTTGCAAGCGATGAACTCACCCTCTAAGGTTATTCTGTCTCCTTTAAAAAAATCTGAAATGCATTAATTATTAGCTCCTAGCACCTTAAGGGGCAATGTTACTCTTGTTCACTCCTATATCACCAGTGCTTAACATTATTGGTTAGATCATCTATGCCCAATAAATATACTGTATTTCATCAGCTTTAAGACATGCTTTTTTCTTTAGTTTAACAGCTTTTGAAATCAGAATGTTTCATATAATCAATGCCGTGTCATAGATTGATCGACTTTTTCTTTCTCAATGATACATAAAATTATGATACCTACTACAATTGATGATATCTTAGATTCAGTGAAATGTGGAATTCTGAGTACCTCTGGGGAACCAGATCCTATGTTAAATCCTTTAATCCATTATTCATTATACCATGTGATAATAGCTCTTTAAGGTAAGTATTATTATCTCCATTTGAGTAATGCAGTCAATCGACCAGAGTCACAATTTCTGCTTAGAAAAAAATGGAATTGGCCTCAAACCCAAGTCTGATGCCAAAGTCCATAATCTTTCCATTATATTATATTGTCTCCCAGTGGAGAGAGACTTCAGATAAACTTTAGAAACTACTTGTTAAAATCTGGGATGGTTCATCAACTGTTTTAACTTTCTCCACCCTGGTTGTCCGTAATTCAAACAAATAAATACCATCCCTAAATGCTTTCAAAAGTGATCAAGTTTATTCACCAGTTTGAAGTTGTGGTGACAGAATGACAGACCCAATCAAGCAAACACGGAGTATGTTGGATTATATGCATGAATAACTCACAGCTCCAAGGCTAGGTAAAGGCTGGATATAGTTGGGGCTCAGGAAACACTGGAACCAGTGACTGTAGTATGTTGGAATACAATCTTACCAAGGCTCCGTGTATGTGGTCCCAGCAACTCTAGATTACTAGGTGTTGGAGCTTCAGCTCTGCAAGGCAGGTTCATACAACCCTTTTAAACCCCAACCTAAAAATCTGGAGAATTTGGACTCATTGGCTCAAAGTTCACATATCTACCTCTCTCCCCCTGAAACTGGAGCATAGGTGGAATCATACTAGACTAACAGGCAGGCCCCACAGTAATTGCATGAATGAAGTTGGGGAAAAAGAAAGGTAATTCCCAAAAAACAACAGTGGCAGGCAGGAAATCCCTAAATGTCTTTTCCAGAAAGCCATCAGAGATGTCCAGACACCGCATGTACTAATAATCAGAGAAGAAATGTAAAAATATTTCCAGCTGGGGAAATTGGTCAGAAATAGGACTCTAGATGGACTTGGAAGGAAGACTATGATTTGAGCACGTGGAGGTGTGTGTGTAGGGTGGGGGACTTTCTTCGTGGGGATGAAGCGGAACGACAGATACATAGTCTAGTTAGAAACAGACCAGGTAATGACACAAATACGGAACTACCATTTAAAATTAGTGGCATGTAGGAAAACATGAAGATAGGAGAACAGAAACTTGACATCCTCAAAAGGAAGGAGACTTTGAGGAATTAAGGACAAGTTCCTTGAAAAGGTGAAATTTGAGCTGTGATCTGAAGGTTATGTAAACAATAACATGAATAACCGAGATGCTGGAGGAAATTAGGCAGAAGGAGAACATGCAAAGATCCCGTGGTGGGAGAACTAGGCAAGTTTGTGAAACTAGAAGATTCAGCTGGTTCCGATCTCCTTCTGGATTTCTGTTAAAACCCACAAGAGCTTTTTATGTTAACTTAATTGAGTGACTTACTTGTTTATAGCTCCTGTTACTCCTAGCACCTTAGGCAGCACCTCCAATTGCATTAGGGACATTACTTTGCTGCAAACGATGCATGGGTGCTTTCTGTACTAACATCCCCGCCGTGGCCCAAGAACCCTCTTCTGTATTACAGCATGCCATGCAAAACCAAAAATACATACACTGATTTTCTATGTGCACCATGATGTGACAAAGGCTGAGTGCATTAAAGAGAATACAATTCAAATATTTGACTTACAACTCAGATTTCCTCTCTAATGTCACTGCCAGGCACATCTGCCACCATGTTCCAGCTCAACCCCAGATGTAAGAGAAGCAGAGGAGGCTTAGCAGTGAGCTAGAACAATGTAATTCACTCACCCTCCCTCTCTACTTGCTCTCAGGGTAGCATTCATAGCTGCCCCCATGAAACTACTACTGATAATGTGGGCCTTTCTCTGTACCCTCTTCTTTTTTGCTTGTTTGGTTTTTGTTTTTGTTCGTTTTTAAAGATTTATTTATTTATGCATTTAAGAGCCGGGGTATAAGCCAGAGGCATGGGGGAGGCAGGGTGAGAGGATTCACCAGAGAGAGTGGGAAGTAGAAGAAGCAGATTGACTGAAGTACACTGCTGAGGGGAGCAGTGGGCGAGGTAGGAGAGGTCTGCTGAGCCATGTGGGCCAGCTCCCTGACTTGGGATCGAACTCATGCTGCATTGGCTGCCTATGGCGTCATAGTGCTGAGACTTAACCCCTTGCGCCACCACGGAGGCTCTGTACCCTCTCCTTTTCTATGCATAGGAGCCAGGACAAATTTACTTACTATTTCCCCTCCAATACGTTTTCCAAAATACCGCATCACACTTCTGTGTCTTGTGCTTTTTCCCTCTTCCTGGAATGCCCTGACCCAAATCCCTTAGAGCCCCAGTGCTGATGAATATTAGTAAGTGCTGTAAAAAAAAAAAAAATAAGTGTGATTTCAGTTGTGAGCAAAGAAGATTAGGAAGCCTTGGATTGAATGGCACAAAAGGGACTTTCACCCCAGGATTTCTCAAAGCTCTCCACATGGTGAACTGCTCTAGGTTTTCCCAAACTACTCAACCAGAGAACCATTGTTGGTGGAACATCTGTGGATGAGGAAATGTTCCCAATGTCCAAAGGTGGGAATATGAGGAAACATGGGCTTTGTGATTAGGAAGGCGAGAGGGAAGAAGGAGGGAGAGAGAAGGCAGAGGAGAAAAAGAAGAGGTGAGCTCTCTGCTAGAATGAAAAGTCCCCACCCAAATTCAGAGATTTGCCAGGTTGCCTCTACCTTTAGGTCATTTTTCCCTTGGCAGAGTTCCCTCCCATGAGAGCTGGACTGTGTATTGAGGGTAAAAACAAGCAAAGCCACCTCCTGCTGCTAATCAGGGCCCCTGTTAATAAGGTTAATAGCTGGTCTTGTAGGTGAGGCGTGTGCCTCTGCTTTTCTATCAAGGTCCCAGCTGCAGGAAGGATTGTCGGCACTTGCCCTTGGGCTGCGATGATGTCTTTTGCAGCAGCTTTTCCTTCCTTATCTTAAACAATAGCTCTTCATGTGCTGTTCAGAGTTCACTTAAGGAATGAGATTTAAAAGGCAGGTGGTAGTTGGTCTCATTACTTGATTATTCAACCAGAACTGTTTAGACACCAAGTCAACATAAGGGCTTTAACCTCTAGAACCAACAATATACTAACTTTAACAATGTTGTTGGTCTTAGTTACCACATATCGAGCATCTTTTATGTATCAGGAACAATGCAAAAACACTATGCATAGGGAGTGTTCAAAGAATGGTAGCAAGATTATTATAAGGGTGATGATGTTTTGTCCTTATACCTTAATCTGCTTCACCAATTTGGGGTGCAATCAAAATCACATTTTCACTATTTAACATTAAGATCAACATGTCTCTAATTTCTCTCTCTCTCTCTCTCTCTCTCTCTCTCTCTCTCTCTCTCTCTCTCTCTCTCTCTCTCTCTTGCTGAATCGCTTGCTCTCACTCTCGCTCTCGCTCTTGCTTTCACTCTGGCTCTCACTCTTGCTCTCACTCTGCTCTTCCCTTGTGATGAAACTTTCTTTATTGAGGTAACATTGGTTTACAACACTGTATATGATTTGGGGGAATATATTCACACCGCCTCGGATGTATGTTACTGTACTGCCCCAACCATCAAAGCAGCCATATTCCTTTACCCTAGGCCAATGTGCCCCCTCACTCCTTTTTCCTATATCCACCCTGCTTCCCCCTTTACCAGACTTCATTATGCAGTCATATTTCTAGGGTTTATTTTGGTTTAGTTTCATCAGTTCCTTTGTTGTTTTTCTGTATATTCCATATATAGTGAAATCATCCAGTATTTGTCTTCCTCTTTCTGACTTATTTCACCTGGCATAATCCTCTCCAGACCCCTCCATTCTGTCACAAATGTCAAGAGTTCATCTTTTTTATTAGAGCCAAATGGTAGTTCATTGGGTATATATACCACATTTTCTTAATTCATTGCTGTGTTGGTGGACACTTAGGTTGTTCTCTTAACTTGAGTATTATCAATAGTGCTGCAGTGAACATAGAAGTGCATATTTCCCTTCAAATTAGTGATTATGTATTCTTCAAGTAGATACCTAGGAGTGGAATTGCTGGAAAAGATGGTCTATCTATTTTTAATATTTTAAGGCTCCATGCTGTTTTCCATATGAGCAAAACCAGCCTGCATTCCCACCAACAGTGTCTTAGGGCTCCTTTTTCTTTTTCTCCTTGTCAACATTTGTTGTTTTTGTTTTTTTGGATATGGGCCATTGATTTGCATTTCCCTGATGATAAGTGATGTGGAAATGTTTTCATGTGCCTGTTGGCCATGTGTATGTGTTCTTTGGAGAACTGTCTAACTCTTCAGCTCATTTTTTAAAATTTTTTTTTATTTTCTTTTTGTTTAGTTGCATAAGTTCTTTGTTGATCTTGGATATTAACCCCTTGTCAGATGTATGATGTGCAAATATTTTATATTCAGTGGGGTGTCCTTTTGTTTTAATAGGTTTCTTTTTGCTGTACACAGCTTTTTAGTTTTATGTAACCCATGCATTTATTTTGGTTTTCCTTGCTTTTGGAGTCAAGTCTCCAAAGACATTTCTGAAGCCAGTGTTGTGGAGTGTTTTACTTATGTTTTATTCTATGTGATTTATGGGTTTTGGTTTGCATCCAGGTCTTCAATCCATTTTGTTAATATTTTGTGTATGGTGTGATATGGTGACCTGGTTTCATTTTTATGTATGAAACTGTCCAGTTTTTACAGCACCATTTGTTAAAAAGCCATTCCTTTCTCCATTATAGACTCTCAGACTTCAAACTATATTGCAAAACTATGGTAATAAAAACAGTATGGCATTGGACTAAATATGGGCACACATACCAATGGAATAGAATTAAGAACCTAGAAATAAACCCACACTTATATGAAGTTAATCTACAACAAAGAAACTTCTCTCTTTCTGATTCCTCTCTTTTGGTTGTTTTGCTAGTCTAAAACTCTGTACTTCTTCTAACTCATTTTAAAGGGAAAGTAGGAGAGTCTGGTTGGTGTATGTGTGCTTCTACTTCTATAGCCTTAGCTTCTGACACTGTTACATTGGGTACTTATCACAGTGACCTGTCTGGTCATGTTTACCCTCATTGCCTACTTCTGGGACATTCTTGCTATTTTAGACCTTTTCAGAGCTGCAGAGATTATTTTTTAAGAGACGGGAATATTATTTTCCCAGTGTTATACTTGGCCCAGGTTGTTCCACATTTGTGCTCCCAACTCTCCTCAAAGCTTTCCCACCAGCAGAATCATAGGACACACACTTGACTGAAATGATCCTCCCTTTGCACCACCTAAAATTTGATGATAAACCTAGATAATTCATTCAGAAATTACCTTTTCTCGGCACCTTGCTATCATTTTTGGCAGTAAACTTTAATTGGGGACACCTCTACTTATTGAAAAGTATGTAATAAAGTGAGAACATAGAAAAGAAAGTCCAGATTTCTTTACCTTCTGAGTCTCTGCAAATTCTTCTACTTCCACCTAAGTGATCCTTTTTCAATATCAAGGGAGGGCAGCCTCCCAAAAGCCACAAAGTAAAAGCTTTGTTACAGAATTCCTTCTAGCTGGTGAGTGCCCACTTGCTTTTGTTTGCATAACTGAAAAGGGTAATCAAGTGACCAGGACCTTTCCAGATCAAAGAAAGATAACTCCATGGACTTTTAGGCTATTTTAAAGTGGTTTTATTAGAAGCTTTTTAAAAATTATTTTGCATCCATCTACTCAGAAAATTTAGAATTTTGATCTTTCCCAGTCTGGTTTGCTTGCTCTTCCTGTTTCTCCTGTGCTCTAAATGTGAGTTCTTAACCTACTGATTTTCTTTTTTTTCCCTCTTGGCATTTAAATCCTAGCTTTTAGTATCAACTATGTTGGTGACTCTACAAGTCTTATTCCTTTACCAGAGCACTCTTTGGTGCCTACCTAGAGTCTAGTACTTGGATAGTGCCCAATATACTGTCATTGAAAAAAATCCCTTATCTCCAAGTGCCAAAGGGTATCTTGACTTGTGTATCTCCTTTCATTAGAAACTAAGCCTATCTAAAACCAGGCTTTTCATCCTGTAGAGTAGACCCTCTCAAATCTCATTCTTTTTAATTAGTGGTGCCACCAGCTTCTAACCAAATTCAAGTCTAGGGAGTATCGTAGTCAATTCCTCCCCTTCACCTGCTGCTCTGGCCACTTTTCCCACTGCTAGAATGGGGATAATGATAGCACCTACCTTAGAGGATTTGTGAGGATTAAATGACTTAATATTGAAAAAGCAGCAGAAGAAAACCTAGCTTATAGTAGGCAGTAAATGCTAACAATTATTGTTTATATTTTCAGGAACTGTAATTACTACATATGGTGTGACTAGGAATTTGGCATGGTCACTCCGAAGATGCAGGATGGACCTCCAACCCAAATTGTGGCCCACATATCAAGAATGATGACACTTCACATACACACGCACTAAGAGGATTAGTGTAAAAGGTTTATTATTCACATAATGAGGGCTTCTGGAGCAAGCAGGCTGGCATCCAAGCATATTCAATAATAGCTTGAGAAAGCAGGGACAGGAGGTTTGGTTGGAGTTTTTTGGTTAGAGGTAAAGCTATAGCAAGAGGTTCTATACATTGTTTAAACTTACCACGGGTACCAAAGGAGGTCTTCAGTTTACTGAGATTGGGGAAGGAGGAAAAAAAGGAGGATGACATGAGACTTAACAGTTCTTGAAAAATTCAAAGTGGTTCCTAGTGTGATTTTTTTTTAAAAAACATAGTCTGAAAATTCTTCAGTATTCCACCTACAAGGATGTAGGGCCTATATTCCCTCCTCTGACCTCATTTCAACCAATGATGAGTACACCAGAAGTGATGTTAGCAACTTCCCAGACCAGGTCAGCAAATGCCATGCAGCTACCTGGTTTTCGTGGGATGTTTACCCTGGGATGCCAGCTGCCATTGAAGAAGTCTCGCTCCTGAAGATCACCATACTGTAGAGCTTCTGTTGATGACCCCAGCTGAACTTCTAATCAGCATCTACCAAAGTCGCGTGAGTTAACCATCTTGAACATCCAGCCCAATTGAGCCTTTAGATGTCTACTGCCTCAGCAGAAATTGGAATGTAACCATGTCAGAGATCCTGGGCAAAAACCTCACAATAATACCTTTTAAAAATCTGAATCACACCATTGTGAGTAAATTAAATGGCAACTATTTTATACTAATAATTTTAGGGTAATTTGCTATGTTCCTATAGAATTGGAAAAATCTCAGTCATTAAAAAATTAGAGCTGTCAAAGTATAATTCTTTAAAAATTATAAATCATTTGAAAAAGAAATAAAATATAAAAATTACAAATAACTATGAAAGGAGCAAATGCACAAGATTAATTCATTCATCTTTTGATCATTTGAAAAATATGAAATACCAAGTATTTATCAGGACTGAAGGAAGAATGTTAAACGAAGACATGGTTCGGTTAAACACAAAACTGGTTTATGTTCTGCAGGGCAATAAGACCATTATCTTTGGGATTTTTTTTCTTGCAAACAAAAATCACTTGTACCTGTGCTGGGAAAAAAAACCAATAACTCTACAATAAACAGTAAATAATGTGTAGAACAATAGCTTTAGATGATTTTCCAGCATGAAATTGAAAGAATACACACCTGTTTCGTAAGTTTCTGATATTTTTTCTTAACTGGACCTACACTAGATATCACCTTTGCCTGAAAGTCTTTTTAGGACTGAAAATAACAAAGGCACAAACATGGCAGCACAGAAGCCTTGGTCTCTGTGATAGATAGAGGGAAAGTGACACCTAAAAGAAGGTTCTCTGCAATGATTTTCTTCTTTTATTATATTCCCTTCACCAAACAACCTGGGCTCACACCCCACCTGTCTTCCTCCTCTATTTCCTCCCCCTGTTCTCTCTGGTAACCATTATCTTCTTTTTGCCAAGTTTATATTTTTTATTTCTTCTCTTATTGGTATGTAATTGTTTCCTTGGGTATTTATATTCTGCTGATGAGTGAGACTATCCAAAGTCTGTCTTTTACTTTTGAACTGATTTCACCGAACATAATCACCTCAAGATCCATCCATTTTGTCCCAAATGTCACCATTTCATATTTCTTCACAGTTGTATAATATTCCATCAAATATATACTCCATAGTTTTTCTACATATTCATCTGTTGAAGAGCACTTGGGATTTGAAAGTTATTAACAGTGCTGCGATGTACATAGGAGTAGATAGATTTTGGAGGGCACTGAATTTTTTCATGTTATTTGGCTAAATACCCAATGCTGTGTCAAATGGAATTTCCATTTTATTCTCTTGAGAAATCTTCAAACCATTTTCAATACCACTGTTGGTTGGAATGCAGGTTGATATAGTCCCCTTGATAAAAGTTGTAGAGATCTATCCTAAAACTTTCAAACCACATCATGTTATCACTGCCTCCTTCTTGTATTGTGGTTGGTGTTTAGTAAAATCTGTGGTTTTCACATATTACGTGGGCTAGAGAGCTGATTTGATATTTTTTCCTTTGGAAATACTGGTACTCTTAGTGGTGAAGACTGGGTTGGTAGAATGTCCTGAATATTGGGTTTTCATACTCTAAAACTCTTTATCATAGTTTGATGTAATTCATTTAAGTAGGAATACTTGTATGGAAAAACAAAATGTGCTCTGTACTAAAGGTCCTTTTTTCAAGTCATAGCTTAGTAGCTGCATCACACAATCTCCCTGATGCCTGGTTTCTTGATCTGCAAAATTAGGCTCATAGTTACTTTCCTAACTCAAGAAAGCTTTGGAAATGGTGTGGCTCTATTCACAAGTAAAGTGTTATAATAGTAATTATTAATGTCACCTACTTGGGGACACAAATTGTGAAAAAGAAGGAAATCCATTCCAGAAGATTACTGGGTCAATGAAGCCACACCCCACTTCCCCAATGGGCTGCACCAGAAGTTTTTGGTGTAGCTGACTATTACCCATGGAATTGCTTGGATGAGCAGGTTGTTTTGACCTCTATTGAAAGAGGCAGCTCAGGAAATCCCCTTTTGGCCCTAACAGTGATTCATAACAGGGACTCAGAAAAAAACAACAACAACAACAAAATTGAGCTGGAGAAGTCTTCTGAGCCTTTAATACAGTGGTTCCAAAAGAAAACTGGACCTCCAAGGAAGAGAGGAGGTGCTACTGAAGACTTTGGACTCACAGAAACTTAGATTAGAGCTCTATTCTCTGATGCTGTGTGGCCAACAGGAAGGTCTCTTATCTCCTCTGAGGTTTTTTGTTTTCACTCATAAAGTAAAGGTAAAAACTACTTCAAACAGTTGGTGGGAGGTATGAAATTGGAGATGAAAAAGAAAAATCAGAATTCTACATAGACAAAGTTATCATGGAAACCCCAAACTCCGTTGGCTGGCGACCCAACCCCATTGACAGAATTCATAAAATAGACAGTGGTACATTCACACACTAGAATATACTCAGCAGTGCAAGGAATAAACTACATGTATATGCACTGGAGATACTGCATCTTTGTCAATTAATAAGCATGGGTGTGTGCATACTATACATTAAAAGAAAGGAATAAGCATTGCAAAGGTTAGGAAAATTTGGAAAGTGGTTCATTTGGGTGGGCTAGAGAGAGAAGGAAAGAAGAGGGCAGATGTAAGTGCCAATGTCTAGTTCTAATGTTTGGTGGCAAGTTCATCAGTATTTTATTTTACTATTAATGATGCTGATAAGCATTTACTCATTATGACAATGAGAGCATAGCATGAAGTAACTATGCTGCAACTCTGCAGCAACACAGAGCAGGCACCCAAAAACTATCCCTTCATATCTCCTTGTCTCTTTCCTCAGGTCCTTTATCATCTGGGATTTTTTTTTTTTAAGAGACAAGTATTTTCTTGAAGTCATTTATTTTCTTCATGTTGTATGCATACAATCTTTTGTTCCACACATCTTTAATTAAAGTTAAAAAAATTTGGGTATAGACATGCTTAATGGTTTCCATCTTTGAAAACTGTGTTAGTTATACAGATGTTTGCTTCTCTTCTCTCTAATTAGTACTTTCTAGCTTCTATTTCTCTCTCCCACTTGTAATATAATAAGGGGAAAATGCAGTGAGATATTAGAATAATCAAAGTAAAATGCTGGAGTAAAGTGTACACCTTAGGTCTGTCACAGTCTTGCACTCAACTGAGACTCATCCCTCAACATACCCTTTCAGTTAAACCAAAAATCCTTCTGTTCCCCAAACTCACCTTGAGGTATTTTTTTCTTCTGAAAAATTCCTGCTGTTCTTTCAGAACCACATTTAAATGTTGCTTCCTTTGGGAGCTTTTCCTAAATGCCCCCAGGAGAGTTTGTTGCTACCTGTTCTATGCACTGATATTGCTTGAAAACTACCACTATTTTAGCCTTTATTACACAGTTGTTGTAATTATTTCTTCACACATAATCCCCCTGACACTTGAGGGGAGAACATATACCTACTTGACATCAGACATCTCTGGCACATAACAGACAGGTAAATTAAAACCTTTATGAATGATGAGTGAGAGATTGTTATGTTAAGTATTCCATGCTTCTTTCCTCACTGGCACTTCTCCAGTTGGCTTCAGTGTGGGCAGCAGGAGCTAAAGAGATCAAAGATCCAGTCAGATGGATCCCTGAAGGATCAGAAATATATATATTTCTGATATACATGCACACTCACACACACACACACACACACACACACACACATTTATATGGAAAAGGGGGCATCTTTGCCGATTCCATCAGTCCCTAATTGTTCTCTTTCTTGATCTGCACCCAGGAGATCCAACCCTGTAACAGAGCGCCTCTGAGTTCCAACAAGGGATAAGACGACTCTCTTGTGACAGAATTTCACAGGAAACACACAAACATTTGTAGACACAACTTGGGTGGCCTGGGAACACTTTCCAGAGGGGGAAGGTTGTAAGATATTTTTATATTGCTCCCATTTGGTGAAACATATTCCATCTTTTGAAGGTGTGCATTGATGGAGAGGTAGCAAGACTGACTGAACTCTGATTAGAAGGGAGGTCAGTTAGTGAATGCTGAGGGATGCCCTGTTAAGTGGCACGTCTGCCACTCAGGACTGAGTGTATGCATATGCAAGCGCTGTGACGATCGAGTCAAAGTAGTGTAGGATTTGGAATTAGACCTTAGCTAATTCACATCTGTAGCCAAATATCCTTGAACAAGGTACTTCACTTTTTTGATCATTTAGTCATTGATAAAATGGGCAAAAAATTACATTTACATTATCGGATTATCGTAAGAGTAAATACGATATAAAAACAATGAGCACATCCAAAGTTCAATAAATGCTATTATGTCAACTCTCTGAGTTTATTTCATGCAAGAAAAAAAAAAAGAGGCAAAGGGCAGGCAATGTTACCTACTTCCTAGGAAAGTAAAATAAGAAAGCATTTAGTAATAATATTTTAAATAGTGTTTAGCACTTGTCTTCAGAGTTTAATGAATATCTAAATCAAGAGCAGACCTTAAAGTGAGGAAGTTGATTAAAGATTTCTTAATATTTTTCCCAGAAGTGCAGTCAAAGACCCTCTTTAACAGGTATGAATCATTTCACCAAGAAAAAAATTATATGTAAGTAATATGTACATATAAAGATAAGCTTTAAAATTCTAATAAAATTATGGGGACCCTCAAAATGCTATAAAAAATCAGACTATTTGGAGGCCCAGCTTTAAGATCCCTAATCTAAATAAAGGTATAAAATATATGTTAGGCAAAATGGGAAATTTACTAGTGGACTGCTTTTTTCTCTGTTTAAATTAGCCCATTACTCATTTTAAAAACACTCTTGTTAGTGGGGGCAGCTACAGTCTTAAGTGTAAATTAATAAACTCCTTTGATGAAAGAAATAAGGAACTGACAAATATTTAATCTTTTCTCTGAAAAGCTGGAGTGTTTTATTCTGTGCCCTTTTTGAGTATGCTGTAGATTTTAATCCCCTTTTGGCCTTTTCTTTTGATTAGAGCTAATGGAATTGTTTCCCCCTTATGTCCTCATTTTCCATTCCTCAGCCTAGCTGGACTTTTGCCTCCTAAGGTTAACATTGCTATGAAGTAATGTAATTCATCATTACTGTTTAGACAGATTTATTCAATGTTCTCTCCCTACAGATGTCTTTGAGCGTGGTGAATCCCACATCCAGGGTTGTCCAGTGGGGCTTGATATTATATTTATAGTATCTAAACCCAAAACAAAAAAAACAAAGAATCCTCAAAACCCTCACAACTTCACATATAATCAGAATTGCATGACAGTATGTTTCAAATAATGGTGCCAGTTAGGACTGGAAAATGCCCCTGGAGTGGGAGAGCTGAGCAGGAATCTGGCTGGGCATAGAACTTCCTTACAGTTAATTTGCTTTACAGTGGATCGTTGAAATTAGCCTAACCCAAATATTTGGGTTGGGTAGAATGTGCAAATAATAGAGTCACAAATATTGAGGTTTAGAAGGAGGGCCAAAGGACAGCTCTGCTTCTTCCCTATGAGTAGTTCTTCCAGAGACCCCAAGGACCTGCAGTCCAGCAGTTGAAATTGTGATAGGAGCAGGAAGCTCATTGCTTTTTCTGGTGCTCTAAGGAATACATGTAGAGAATATCCTTGCCATCATCTCCACACTTGAATCCTCTTTCCTGACATTTTTACTTTTTTATTATTTTTATTTTGGGGTTACGTTTTTGTTCTTCCATATATGCACTTGTTCCACTTGAATCTCTCTTGTGAAGGGGACCTTTTGAGGTCCCCTTGGGGCTTCAAATTATTGCCATATTCAAGAGTTAAAATCTGTTGACCCCATTAGAACTGATTTTCTTCCTTAGGCTATATAAACATCTCTAATCCCTCTTCTACTTGATATTCAGCAAAATGTTTAATTAATTGCTTCATTTTCTATTCATTGAGCATTAACTATGTCCTAGGCAGTGTGCCAGACACTTGGGGTATTGTGGTAAGCAGGATAGATCCTGGTTCTCACACAGCTTATATCTCAGCAGGGAAGATATCTGATGACAACTGTGATTCTTCTGTTCTCCAAGCTAATCATTCATAATTTCATAAACACTGATGTGTAGTTCCTTCACCCCTGCTCAGCCTCCTCTGAACTTGCTCTAAAGAATATAGGATCCTCTCAAAGGTGAGGCCTACATTTAACACCAGGAGGAAGGCAGGGGAGAGCAAGACTTGTCACTACTGTCCTTGATTAATTAACTGCTTTTCTTTGTGAGTCTCTGCTGTCCTCATTATTATCAGCCTTCCATTTGCACCCACCAGCTGCTCTGTGAGGTAGGGGTTGAAGGCAGTGCTTAGAATATCTGAAAGATCTGGAATGGGTATCAATCTGATCTAGGCATTCCTTTTATAAGCTTATTTATGAATTGAGACTGTGGACTTCGAGATTAAACATGAGTTTCAGTCTAAGCTTTGCCACCTACTAACTTTAACAGGCTGGTCAACCTTATGGATATGTGCCCTGTGCATCCAGGGGATGGAAAGCTGTGCTCAGAACACTGACTCAGGTTAATGCTCTGCTGTCACCATGTTGAAATTCTTAAAAAATTTTCAACATGAGACATCATATTGTTATTTTGCACTAGGCTCTGCAAATTATGTAGCTGGTTCTGCAGCAAAAAGGAACTTCGCTTCTCTGAACTTTAATGCTTCATCTAGGATGCAGGGACACTGATACTACCAACTCCACAGGTTTCTGTAAGCTCTAGGTGAGACAATTAGATACCATACTCATCCCATAGTTAGCCTCACCTCCCACCAATGAAAGCCAATGACATTGTCATTTAGATATCTGGTATGAAGTATTCTGAATTTGGCATATATGCTGATGAGGTGAACATTTCTTCTTTTTGCCATTAATTACCCTTTCTTATATCTGTCTTTTCTTCTAACTACATTAACATGTTTGGGAAAGGGGAGTTAACTTCTGTTTTCTTTAATGATTGTCTGTTTCTTTGATTGCACATGACTAACACTGTTTCTGGCTCACTTATGCAAAAGGGAGTTTTTGGAATGACATGACCTCAAACAAATATGCTAGTAAGATTGGAACCAGAAAACTTGTGAGCTTCGCTTCCAAATGGGAGAGTTTTGGCAAAGGCAGAATGCTTGAACACCTACCATTCACAATGTCACTCTGCTGAAGACTCAAGTTTAAGAGAGTGTATGCACAAGATCTTGTTTGAGTCATAGCTCACTCCCAGGCCAAAGCAGGGTAGGACAGGGTAGGGCATCTGATTATAGCACTGTAGGTTGGAAGTGGAGGAAACTCACCATAAGGAAAATGAGATGCTGATGGGAAGGAGAAATAAGTCCAGAAAATTAAAAACTAAAGAAAAAATTTTCCAGAGTATCTGGTGCTCTGCTGGGGGCTTTAGTATAGTATTCACTTTATTCACTTAAACACAGTGCCTAATATGAAGGGGACGTCCTACAGATATTTCTTGAATAAATGAACAATCGAATGAACTTATTTAATCCTCACACGACTTTTTTTTTAGTTTTTTTTTAATATATATATATATTTTTATTGTTATTTATGTCTTTTACATTTTGTATTCCCCTTGGGTAGCCCACCACCAACTCACCCGCCATCTATCTCCATGAAGGAATATAAATCCCATTTCTTTTACAGAAGAAGAAACTAAGGCTCCAAGAATTTAAATTGTTTGCCCAAAGTCACACAAAGAGTAATTAAAAGGTATGTTAATGGTACTGTCTATAAGTTTGTGCAATTAATTGAGAGGATGTTTATAAAGGCTTTAACACAGTTCCTACACATAGAAAGTCCCCAGAAGTGACACTTTATCTATATTCTCAAAAAAGTATAGAGAAACAGGAACAGAGTGCTGGGAGAAGACATCTGGTTTCACTACCATATTTCTTCAAAGTTTAGATTCCTCCAGCTGAACTATTAATTTACATATCTCTTAGAGAAAAACATCACTGCCAATTGAACTATGACACAATGCTTTCTTACTACATCAAGATTTTTAGGTTAATACTGAGTCTATTTTGGGCATAGTAGACATAATTTAGAAATGATTTAGATATATATTTTTAAGCAAAATCTCTTTGTGTATGTGTGTTTCAGTAAAACTGTGTTTAAGAAAACAGTCAATGAACTGTATTTGGCTGACTCTCCCTATAGAATAGTTCTATTATCTTATAAAGTTCCCTCCTGTGCTTTTCAGTTATTCTCTATATCCTGTAAGTGATCGCTGTTCCAATTTCTATCACCATAGATTGATTTTTCTATCATAATAGATTAATTTTAATAATCTTACATCCTCTTAGAATTCATATAAATGGAATTAGGTGGTATATACTCTGGTTTCTTCCACTTGGCATGTTTTTTAAATTAACATTTGTGGTTTCACGTTTTAGCAAATAGTTTTAGCTGAATGGTATTCCATTATATGAATATACCATACTTTGTTCATCCATTCTCCTGCCTGTGAACATTTGAATTTTTTTCAGATGCTACAGTCTTTCTGTTAAATCTCTTTTATAGTTACATAGCTACATTTTTAGATCACATGCTGCTCCTGTATATATAAAAAGCAAAATAAAAAACAAAATATATTAGCTAAGGTATCACCAAGACTTCATTTTCTGAAAGTTGATCTCTTTGGAAACATTTTCCTCCTCAGTTGTTGATGTGATGTACTTTTTCACACAATATTGTCAACTGGGCCATCATGAGAGTTGGAGGTTGTGGCATTTCTTTCTTTTTTTTTTTTTTAAAGATTTATTTTTTATTTATACATACAAGTTGGGGTACAGGCCAGAGGCATGGGGCGGCGAGAGGATTCACCAGAGACAGAGCGGGGAGCAGAACAGGGAGATCAGAAATACACTGCTTGAGGGGAGCAGTGGGCAAGGCTGGAGAGGTCTGCTGCGCCGTGTGGGATTCTCCCCCGCCGGGCGTCGAACTCGCGTTGCCGCTGCCAACAGCTCCACAGCGCAGCACTTAACTGCTGCGCCACCGGGGAGGCCCGGTTGTGGCATTTCTTAAAAGAGTGCTATATTATTGTCTTGGAAGTTTCTGTCAAGTCACTGGTATCAGTTTGCAAATTTGGGAGCTTGTCAGATTTAAAAAATTTCCCAAAAAAGGCATGAGAGAAGGTTTGACAGATGACAACTGGAACTCTTACTTATTCCTCCAAAGTTTCATAGGTGGTTTGTTGACTAAAATTGTAATGACTGTGGTTGTCCAGTTCTTTGCCTAGAATCTCCATGTTGGCAATGCAACTAAGACATTGCTGGCCATCTGACACCATCAATTGGAAGCTATGGCCTGACTTCTGTGATGTTAAATGTTAGCTAAAACTATGCATATTAGAATGCATGTCAGGAGGAATATTCTAGGAATTAGATGTTCTTAGATCTTGTTTTCCTGTCCTTGCTCTGTCACAACTAGCTTGTGACTTTAGAAAATATTTTAGCAAACTAGGAACACTGTCTCTCTGGTGGGACCAAGCAGCCTCACAGGGGCAGGGTTTAGCTAGTAGAGTGAGGAGTGGATTTAAGCTCCATCTAACCCTTTATCTGGTATCTAGGGGCAGAGAGGGTGTTTTGGAATACCCAGATGTCCATTCCTGGGCAGGCAAGCACCTTCAGATAGGACCCAGTCTAAAATCTACCCAATCCAGATGTTCTCTACCCAATCCAGTGACATGACTCTGGAGAAGCTGGTGGCAGAGTTCCTCTGACTCTTGTCAACTTACTGCACAGGCTCAGGGACCTTCTTTAAGTCGTCCCCGAAGCCTACAGTGGGCACTTCCTGCAGGTCGCCTCCAACCTCAGCTTTGACATGTCATCATCTCAGAGCCCTGCACTCTCTTCCTCCACCTGTTGCCACTATGAGGAAAAACACGCTTTGGGGTTTGGATTGCATGTTGTCATGGCCCATCACATAGTTTGCACTTTAATAAAAATGATTAATGGCTGAGAGTCATTCTGGGGCTGAGACTGGGAGGTAGCAGGGGAGGAAGTTTTAGATAGTGTAGAGTGGTTTTGATGGTAATTGAAGTCTTAGAACTGGTTGGTGACCTGTTCAAACCTGTAGAGAAAGCTGGTGCTGCGGGTAGAAAGCAGTAAGGTAACTAGGACTTACAATCATCCAACACATTTATATCCAGCACACTTTAGCAGAAACTCAATTCTTAGCAATTGGGCAGTAGTGTCTTGTGATCGTTGCCCTGGAGCAAGCTGCTCTCTGTGTCTTCCGTAGTAACCCTACTCTCTCTCAGGTTGGTTGGGAGGAGTCACTGAGATACTGCTTGCAGAGGTGCAGAGCACACCCCAGTAAATGTTAGCACGTTCTTTCTTGTCCCTTCATAACCTCCATGTTTCCACCAGTCTTGGGGACCAGCCTAAAACACTGCCTGGGTTTTTAGTGTGGCATTCAATACTCAGTGTTCAGTAGATATTTGTTGAAGGACGAGATGAAGCCAGGCTGAAGACAGGCTAATAGAGGACAAGCAAAAAAGTATGTTGTAACATTTCCCTGTCTTTGGAAACGACCTGCTGGCAGCCTTTAGAGATGTGTAGAAGCAGGATGGCACTGGGAAGTACCGGTTGTCTATGGGGCTGCACAGATGGGTCTAAAGGGAAAGGGTTCTGGAACCCTCAGTGGATTTTTATGATTTTTTAATGGTTTCTTGTGGAGAGGCAACCAGGTACAGGGCAGGCAATGGGGCTAGGGGCCTGGGAGGCTGGCAGACCTCCCAGCACCCAGCAAATCTTCACTCTCTTGGGCTCTCTGGTAGTATCTCGTGGCCTCTGCTGCACCCCAAATGGAAGGTTCTCTGCTTCTCCTCTGTCTCTGATGCTTCTACTGCCACTGCTTCCTCTGCTTATAAGCCCAGTCTCTGGCCCAGGTGTGCCCACTCACACAGGCCCACACCATATTCCAGGTGCCCGCCATCAGGCATGCACATAGGCCTGCAGAGGTCCATCATTAAGGGGATGGCAGAAAAACCTGACAGTTCTCACTTACCCTACAAGATGAAAGTTGAGCAAACTAGTGATTTGGTATATAAAATATGTCGCTTGTTCATGCTTAGGGTGGGGAGCTCGGCAGGTCCTGTAGTCAGTGGTTTCCTCTTACCTCCCACCTGTTAGGTCTCCAGTGAACTAGTTCAGTTATTTTCCTCCTGAGATGATAGTGTGGATTTGGAAGAGGAAGCATTGTGTACGCAATGACACCTGTTCCAAGCAGAGCTCAAGTTTAAGGGAGGCGTAAAGGAGTCTAAGTTGAGAAGGAAGAGCACGGTTTGTTACTAGTGAGCAATCCAGTAGGCAGGTAAGGACCTTCACAGCCATAATTATTTAACACTTATTAACCACCTGCTATTACAAAGTACTGGGCTATTTGCTGAGATTATAAAGTAGAAGGCAGGGTTGTTGCCCTCCGGAGGCTTCCAGTCTAGGGAATGGAATCAGGTAGAAGTATGGGGCACATACTAACTGTTCAGCACTGGGACAAGTGTTTTAAGGTATATCTCAATTAATAAATATTATTATTCTCCCAGGAAACTAAAACACAGAGAAGTTAACAAAATCTCTCCAGGTCACCTAGCAATCAAGTAGAATTGGGAGATCCCTGGGTCTATCAAGCGCTAACGGCCAGGGTTGCCCACAAAACTATGTGCAAAGGCCTCAGGACATGCATGTAGAAAAGAAAATGAGCTTTACAAGATGTTCTAGGTTTACTACCTGATTAGTAGTAGATAGGAGGCTGCAGGAGTCTAGAAGAAAAGATATTTATTGAGTTCTCAGACAGAGAAAACTTGCAGAGGAAGTAGTCTTCATCTAGCTGCTGAAGGCAGAATATGAATCCAGTAAGAGGAGAATGAAGGAAAAGATTTTGCAAGTGAAAGAAATGGGGTATGCTATGTGCAAATATGGTTGGCAGAAAAAGTCTCACTTTCTGGAGTTTTAGCAACTTTTAAGGCCTACTACCTGAAGAGGACCTTTGCCCAGACTGTTATTCAACTGAAGAAGACACTGATGCAATTCTGGAAGTCATAACATCTATGATCACACCAAGATCCTTCCTTAGGTGTGGGGTGCTGTCCACAAGGAGTGTATGAGTGGCATCTCGAAGAAGACCCCTAATGGATTTGTCTGAGATTTCAAAGAATTTCCCATGAATGAGGAGCTTGCAGAAATCAACAAGGTTATGGTTGACCTGGTGAGCAACTGGGTGGGGATGAGCTCCCAGCGGCTGTTCCTAAGGAATCAACTAATGAGTTGTTGGACCTGGAACATGAATGCATGGCTATAGAAGAGACGAGAGAAAGGGAAGCTGCAGAAGAAAAGGAAGAATTTTAAATGAAATTCATAGTGAAGTGCTTAGCAGAAGCTTTTGCAGTCCTTGATAATTTCCTTAAAAGGTCTGAAAACACTGAAAGATTTTTGTTAATAGAGAGGAATGTTCATGGTGCATTATTTGTATATAAGCAGTTCTGTGATAGAAGAAAAAGAAACAGAGCACGTAAACTGCCATAGACATATTTCTGGAAGGAGTGATAGCTCCTTAAGAGAGTCATGCAGATACTTCAAGAAATATTCCAGAAAAAGGCATTGTTATCATAGGAAAGGACAGCTCTGTGCAAATTATCGCCCCTGAAGATGCTCCTCCTCGCCATGCAAGGAGATAAGGGGGTAGAAGGCATTGATGGTGATGGTCCTTACCCTGTTAGGCTTAGGCTAGTGGGTGTATTTACTTCTTTTATGTTTTAATTTTTAATTAATTAATTATTTTTCTTACATCATTGAAGTTCCCACAGTTCTCCTACCCAATCACCCATGGTATCTTAATCCTTAACCAAAAGTTTAAAATTTTTTAAAAAACTAGTACAAAAATAGAAAAAAGTTTATAGAATAAGTATATTATGAAGGGAATTTTTTTTTGATGTGGCCAATCTCTTCGTGTTTTAAGCTAAAGTGAGCGTTATTCCAAAAGAGCCAAAGAGTAAAAAATAAAAAACAAAAACAATTAAAAAGCTTATATGGTAAAAAAAAAAGTTATATTAAGTTAAGTTTCATTCATTATTGTAGAAAGAAGCATATTTTAATAAATTTAATGTCACCGAAGTGTATAGTGTTTATAAAGTCTGCAGTAGTGTGTAGTAATGCCAAAGGCCTTCTCATTCACTCGAGACTCACTCACTGACTCATCCAGAGCTAGTTCTGTCCTGCAAGCTCCATTTGTGGTAAGTAACCTATACAATTGTATCATTTTCATCTTTTATATGGTAGTTTATATGTTTTGTTAGGTTTAGTTACACAAATGCCTTTGTGTTACAGTTGCCTGCAGTATTCAGTATAATGACCTGATGTATAGATTTATAGCATAGGAGCAATTGGCTATACCATATAGCCTATGTATTTAATAAGCCATACCACCCAAGTTTATATAATCATACTTTATGACATTTGCACAACAAAATCATCAGGTGTTTCTACAAACTATCCCTATCATTATAGGATGTGTGATGTTATTGGGGAGAGCACTGCCTGCTCCAGTCTTACAAACAGTGCACCTTAGGCCAGCTACCTGATAGCCTAATCCTCAGTTTCCCAATCTGTACAATGGTTGTGATAACAGGCACTTCACAGGGTTGGTGAATGAAGACCAAAGACAATGTAAAGCCTTTGATAGATCAACAAATCTAAGTCAGACCTCAAATCTAAATCAGGTTTTATTTTTCATAGTGGCCTCTTTTCTTTCCTAGTTGGAATTGGATCAATTATATGTTTGTGTTCTTATCAATTGAATGACTGTTTTATGACTGCAAGCTCTGAGGACAGGGATATTGTCTGCTATTCTAAACACCAGAGCAGAAGGCACTCGATAAACCTTTATTAAATGATTACATAAATGTATGAATAACAATACCTACTTCTGTGCCATGACTTTAGGAATCTCAGGGAAAAGTATCTTTTTTTTCTTTGGTAAGGGGCTGTGTTGCTAAAGCAGGAATATCTCCCTAAGACTGCACTGAGGGAATTGCAGGATTGTCAAGAGAGAGAACACCAGGCCTCCTGTCTGCCTCCTGAAGCTGCACATAACCATCTTTGAGCAGGTTGGAAACCATATAAACTTCCAGTTCAGCTGGTTCTATGATTTCACAGCCCAGCTCTTTGTGTTTTGCTTATATCTGCTGTGCAACAGCAGAGTGATTTGTGATGTACCGAGTAGACAGTGACCCTGCATTATCCCCATGCTGCTCAACAATGACCTTGAGTGGGTGTCTAGACTTTCTAATAATCAAATCTTCTACTGCAAGACAAAACAATTACTTTTATGTAGACTTGGGGAGGAAAAGAGATAAACTAATAATTAGCATTTGATGCATTCTGTGAATTATGTGATAAAAATAAGGACGGAGGACTGAAGGATATTGGGGGGGGGCTATATTGCCCAGTGAAATAAAGCGATGTACATATAGTTGGATAACATTTATAACTTTTCAAATATGATTACATATATCATTTTGTCCTTGTTTCCCTGCAACCATGGGAAATAGGGATGTATGGATAACATTTGCATTGCAGTTTATTGCCAATATAAGCTGAGGCAAGTGGGGTTGGTCTGGGACATTGCTCTGGTTTCAGTGGTAGAACTCACCCAGATCACATGACTCTGGATTTTTCTTCTGGGCCACTCTGGCATTTATTTGCTTTTATGTTGGTAAATGTTGCGAACATGCCTATAATGTCACAATTGTTCCACCTTCTGAAATGAATTTCCCACACACTTCTGTGATGGGACATCAGGAGGCAGCAACCTAAGGTTCATACTCATATTAGTGTGTTGCAAGCTTTTGTAAATGAAGTTTTATTATAACATAGCCATGTTGACTTATTTACTATCTTCTATGATTCCTTTTGCATTACAAAGGCAGAATTAAGTCTTTGCAGCAGAGACTATATGGCCCACAGTGTCTAAAATGTTTACTATTTGGTCCTTTACAGAATGAATCAAATGCAAGTAATCACAAAAAAAATCTATTTATTCATAATAGGCAGTGTATCACAATTGAAAAAGAGAATGAGAATTGGCCTCAGAATCTCACCTCTACCACTTGGCTAGGTGAACAAGTTACTTATACCCTTGGGTCTATTTCTGCATTTATTACCTTATAGAGTTGCTAAAGGATTTCTACCGGGTAAGGTCTATCAGTTATTATTAGGTTTGGCCCCATATGTCAGAAAACATAAATGAAAAATGCCTTGCATAACACAACAGTTTGTTTCTTTTACATGGAGGTCTAGAAGTGGGTTGAGGTTGGTGTGCTGGTACTACATAGTGTTAGGAACACAAACCCTTTCACTTTGTTGCTTTGATATGTGTGACTCTCATTCTGGATGACTGTGAAGATTAAATGAGGTACTCTGTCCCAGAACCCACCAGATTGCAACTTTCTCAAAGGCAGGGACCCTTTTTGTAGATTTACAGACTGTGGCATCACTGCAGAGAGTTGGTATACATGAGTGAATTCATGTCGAGTAGCAGAAACAAGCTCTGGCACAAAGCATCTAATAAATATTTATTATTATTATTATTATCATTATTATTATTATTATTATTGTTGTTGTTGTTGTTGTTACATCCTCCAACAACATTCCTGGTGTTCAGAAAATCGAAAAGTGGAGTCATCGGATTCACATGACACACGCGCCCACTGGGGCTGCTGAGAATTTGTGTAGGTGAATTCTGAGAGATCAGCCCCTAAGCCGGAAAGCCGCAGCACGAGAGGACAGAGCACCTTTAAAAGTCCAGCAAGGCAGGAGTGTCGGGAGGGAGGGTGCGATGCAAGCCACCACCCAGCAGCAGAGCTGGAAGCTCCAGGACCAAGCCTGCCCCACGCGAAGTGGGAGGGGCGTAGGCGCGGGCCAATCCCGGGCCGGGTTCAAAGGACCAATTGGGCGGTGTTTTACAAGAGCCGCGGCCGGTGGAGGCGGGGCCAGGTGCAGGGCGGGGCCGAAGTCGCTTGCGGGGGCAGCCCAGCTAGCGCTTGGTGGGGCTCCGCGCGGCGTCTGGCAGAGCCCTTCTAGCTATAATGTAATTTCAGATTGGACAAGTAAGTGATCCTCCTCTCAGCCTCACTTATGCAACAGGAGCTTCTGCAAGAAAGTAGGCTCGCTGCAAGCACGTTCTCCTACTGGAGAGCGCCCCAGGCCCACAACTAATTTCCCTTTCCCCGCGGTGGCAGCCTCTTCTTCCTATTCTTCCTCTGGCCGTTTAGGTCTCACGCCAGCGGGACCTTGACTCCCGGGACGCAGTTGGGTGCCCTGCATCCTCTCGTATGTGAGGCGTCCGGCCACTCAAGGGAAGGGTCGGCCCTTACTGGGGCCAGAAGACTGCCTGAGAGGTGTCTGGAGCTCGTGCCCTCTACCATCGCTGTCCACTTTGCTGTATTCAATTTCTCTCCCGCCCTGCCTCAGGCCCCCCTTATTTCCTACCTTATTTTAGGCCATTTCCCCAGGCATTTTTGAGCCTTTTAACTAAAATCTGGCTACCTAAATAAAGTAGTAGCCTCAGGGCAATGCTGCCTGTAACTTTAAATGCTTTCAGCTTTTTATAATGTATTAGGTGCAGTTTTTTTAGATGGTGTAGTGCTTAATCAGTTACTTAATCCTGGGTGCCTAGGGGTAGCTTTCTATTTTTAATTAATTTCCTTTTTCAAGGATCCTCAAGATGCAAAATGGTGAATTTCCCTAATCACTGGCTGTTTTCCACTGAAGCACTTCTCTTATTTTAACTAATTTTGTCCCTAAATTAAAGGGTCAGTCATTAGATTTGGAAGAATAATCATTAGGTTAATTTTTAAAATAGGAAATCAGGAGGAGAAAGTGATTATGCTTTTGAATTGCAAATCAGTAGGAAAGAAAGCAGGTCTCCTCAGTTTGTGGCAGTTATTTAGGTGGTAGAGGTTTGCTTTGTTTTGTTTTGCTTGCTTTCCCCATCATTCCTTCCACCAAGTCTATATCCTGATTTTTTACTTTTGAAGTGGCCAGCCGGGTCGTCCAGCGTTTTGATTGCTTTTTGGGCTTCTGGGAATCTCCTGTTAATGAGGCCTTCATACTTGGCTCTTGACGTGAAGGCCAGGCTGGCCACTGACCTGGAGGCTAGAGGGGCCAGCTGAAGAGGATCTCACTGTGGGAGGCCCAAAGCACTGTTATTAAGGATGACTGGGGGAACAGGCCAGAGTGGGTGAGAAGGGCCTACAAGTTGACTTAGAAGAGGAGGGAAGTTGGGAGCCTCCCTTGATGGATTTAGAAGTCAAAAACTTGTGTCTTAGGACTAGGGACTAACCCAGAGGGTGGAGAACTGTGTCTTTCTGGATGAAATTAAGAAGTGTACTGGGAGGAGATCAGGCCTTCTTCCAGGCTGTGTTAATTATTGTTGTGGGCCTTGTCTTCTGGAGTCTGGTTTCCTTTCCCTCTACTTTCACTTAGTGCAAATCACAGTCAATAACCAGCTGGTTTTGAAAACAATTTGAAGTAATTCTAACTCCCAGTCAGAGAGTTTGGAACCCCTTCCCCACCTTCACACATCCCTCTCCCCAGTGCACTAGGGAATTTGAAATAATTATTTTACTGGACTGTACTGCTAAGATCACTTACCCTCTCATTGACCATCTTTTATAAGGTGAAATGTAGAAGAAACTCAGGTGGTACAAGAGGAGATCATCCGTATCTGTTTTTCCGCTCTTTCATTTGTTCACTAATCTGTTGGAACATATTCTGGACCTGGCACTGTGGTAGGTTCTGGGCAAGTAAAGATGAGTAAGACTTCGTCTCTGCTTAAAAACTCTCATCTAGTCTACTTATGTCTAGTCTGGTGAGGGAGATTGTATGATAGTGACCTTCTTGTGGTGGCACGGTAGATAGAAGGATCGCAGGAGTTGAGAGAAAAGCAAATGGTCCACTGCGTGGTTTTGGGAACACTTCCCAGAGGAGACAGTATCTGAGCGGGGTTACAAAGCTTCCCTCTGAGTTGACTGGAGAAAGACTAGAGGCAAAGGAGATTATCTGATTTGGGAGCAGCATGTGCCATATTGTTTAGTGTGACTGGGCAGGGAAAGGTGAGGTGGGCGATTATGAGAAAGGAGTTCTTGTAGTTTCACCCTCATAGAAAGGGTCAAAGGGCCAGATCCAGGTGGGGTAGGTGAATCATGTTAAGGGAGATTGAGATGTATCTCCAGAGCAATAGGAGTTGTTGAATGGACACTCAGATTTGTGTTTTGAAACTTACTCTGGCTGCAGGGTGGAGAATGAATTGGAGTAGTGAAGACTGGAGAGACACTATTATATCATGAGAGATGGAAGGTAGTAATTATGGGACTGGAGAGTTTTGGAGAATAGAATGGTTAGGAATTAGTTACTGATTGAATACAGTGGATGAAGAAAGAATGTAGCAGTCAAGGTACCATAGGGCAAAAGAAGTCATTCCCTATTGGGAGGATTTTTCCCAACAGTCTTATTGTGGTATAATTGACATAAAATAAACCATATATTTCAGCATAGTCTGAGAAGTTTTGACGTGTGTACGTGTGTGTCTCCATGAAACCATCATCACAATCAAGGTAAAGAATGCATAGAACACCTTAAAGATTTCTTGTGCTCCTTTGCAATTCTTCCCTCACTCCTAATCCCCTCCAATTGTCTGCTTTAAGTCAATATAGATTATTTCAGATATTTTAGGATGTTGGGAGAGTGGGGTCATACAGTATCATTTTTGTGTGTGATAGCTTTTCCATAGCAATATCACCTTGAGATTCATCCCTGTTGTATGTGCACACATAGTTCATTCCTTTATTTGCTGAGTGGTCTTCCATTGTATGACTGAACCATACTTTGTTGATCCATTTACCTGTTGATGGATGTTTGTATTATTTGCAAGTAAAGCTGCTATCACCATTTGTGTCTATGTTTTGTATGGACATATGCTTCCATTTCTCTTGGTAAATATCTAGAAGTGGAATGGTAGTTCACCTGGTAGATATGTGTTTAACTTTTTAAGAGACAGCCAAACAGTATTTCAAAGTAATTGTGCTATTTTGCATTTCCCCTAGTAGTGTATGAAGCTTCCAATTGCTTTAACACTTGCTGTGGTCCTTTTTTTTTTTTTTTTTATTTTTGGTTATGCAAATAATGTGAAGTTCTCCCTTACTGGTTTTAATTTGCATTTCCCTAATGACTACTAATTTCAGTCTTCTTATCATGAGCTTATTTGCCCTGTGTCTGTATTCTTGGGTGAAATGTTTATTAACTCTTTTGCCCATTTTTTTTTAATGGACTATTTGTTTTCTTACTGTATTTTGAAAGGTTTTTTATATATTCTCATTATAAATTATCACATCTGTGGTTTGTGAATATTTTCTCCCACTTGGTGGCCTGCCTTTTCATTTTTAACACTGTCTTTTGGAAATCAGGGTTCTTAATTTTGATGAAGTTTAGTTTATCAATGTGTAATTTTGATGGTATCAGTTCTTTGTGGATCATGGTTATGGTGTAATGTCTAAGGTATCTCCCCTAATCTGAAGCCTCAAATATATTCTTTTTTTAAAGAAGGTGTATTATTTTTGGTTTTACACTTACTTTTACCAGCTCTCTTAAGTTATGTTTTGTATGTGGCACTGGAATGTGCATTCCTAGCATGTTTTCCAGTGTTGCTGCTGCTGTTCTTGTGGAGACCATACTTTGAGAGCCACTGATGCTCTATCCTCTTTTAAAAAAATAATACAAATGAGGTCATATTATAGTATCTAAAAACTTCCTTAATAATATATAATTAGCATTTTTCTCTAGCTCCTTCTCGTTGTTTTTAACAGCTACCTATGTATCAATTTTAGCATTTAATTTGCTTTCAGGTTTTTGTGAATGTTTTTTTGCCTTTACAAGAAAAGGTGGTAATGGATATTTTTGTGCATATCTTTTAGGCAAGCCAGCCCATAAATTCTTAGAAGTTAAATTGTTAGGTGAAAGGGTAGATTTTGAATATAGGAAGACATTGCCAAATTGTTCTAAAGAAGGTTGAACCAGTTATTCTCCCATTAAAAGTATACGAAGTGCCTGTTTCCTCACACTCTTGCCAAAAGTGGGTATCATCAAAAAATATAATTTTTACCTATTTGTTAGGTATAAAATTTCATCTCAGTATTGTTTTGATTTGCATTTCTTATATGTTGTGTGAAGCTAATATTCATATGTATTCTGTGCATTATTCTTTCTTTTGGTGAACTGCGAGTTTTTATCATTGCAATCACAGGAAGAGAGAACTGAGTAAACCAGGCACATCTTTGGAGGGGTTGCTAGTAGTTCCTAGTGTCAGTAGTTTTGTAGGTTAGAGTAGAATGGGTTGAGACTGGGGAGTGCATAATGAGCTAAGGCTAGAGAGGCAAGCAGGAATGACAGCTTCTAGGTCCTTGTGGGCCAAAGAAAGAAGTATTGGTGGTATTTAAACCTGTATTTGGTCCTTGGTAATTTTGGCAGGGCATGTTTGCAAAATAGCAGGCTCTCCAGTTCTCCAAGTCTAATGTTTAATCTTCAAATAACTTATTCTTTAGGCCTTTCACCTTGGGTCTTAGAGCCACTTGGCCATGCCTCAGCTACAGATAAACACAAGAACAGGCCAAAGATTTCAGCCAATCTTAGACTGGGCATTGCCTCAAAGGAAGGAGTTTTGCAATGTCGTGTAGGGGAGTGAATTTTGTTGTTTTACCTAATGCCGCCCTGAGTCCTGCCTGGACTTGAGACATCTGACAGTAGTCATTATGGTTAGTGGGTTCTTCTGTTCCTTGAATTTGAGTGACTTTCATGGAAAAGTTGTGGATTTCGGCCAGTATGCTAATGATAAAGACATTGCTTTGAAGGTCTGGTTAGTTCTGTAGAAAATAATTTCCTAGTTAATTAGGTCAACAAATCAATAGCAGTTTTTTTGGAAAAGAAAGTGACAGAGGGAGAGAAACTTTGGTTTAGAGTCTAAATTGGGCCCCTTTTCCATTTTCCTTCTCCATTTTCCCTCTCCCTCCAGAAATGTGCCTGTGGAAGTAGGGCCAAGGTCAAGGGGGAGATAGTCCCAGGGAAGGAGTATGGTGGGTAGTGAAGAGAGGGTTGCTAACATTGTTTCTAGACCTGTCCTGGGGGAAGAGAATCTTAAGATCTTAAAATAAAGAGATATTTGACTATTGACTATTTTATGAATTAATAACCTTTCCCTTCTCCTACAACTTAGGAACTCCTCCCTCCCCCTCATTACCACCCTACACCATTCTGTGCCTATCTGTAGTTGATATGTCATATCTACATAATGTTACATCCAGATGCAGTCTACATGAATGGGAGCCTGGAGAAGGCATTTCTAATGATTGAGTTTCTGAGAAGGACAAGTAGACTTGAAAGTGCATTGCTTGTGTGCCCAGGATGAAGGCAACTTGGTTAATATGGCAAGTCAAGTCATGTAAGGAATGGTAGCAAGATTCCTGGTATGACTCAGACAAACCTGAATTTGAATACAGCTTCCTTTTTCTACAGCTCTGTGCCCAGCAACTGGATATTGATCCTCTTAGGAATCTGGTATAAATGAAAGCAAAATGTACTTTGATGGATTTTATAAATATGGGTCCCCCATCATTTCTCTGCAAAGAGAATAGTTTGATGTGACATTGCAGAGGACTTGGAAGGCGGTATAAGAAGTAAGAGTTGCTTTATTGAGTCACAAGGGTTGGACGAGAAGAGAAGAGAGAGTGAACAGTGTTTTATAGATGAAGCTGTGGAGGAGCCAGAGTTTAATTTGCTCGCAGACAATGTGTGTTGATGGAGTTTGGGGATGTCACTTGATGCATCAGTTTCCATCCATGATTTCTTAAGGACCTATGCTGTGCATTTGGCCTCAACAAGGCTGGATTTTGTATTTTCTCTGTGACTGCAGTTTTGCCATATCTGCCTCCGTGGCTCTTGGAGAGTGCTGGCTTTGGTCACTGTCCAGAACTGGCTCAATTTTGATCCTTGTGGCTACCACATGGTGAGGCAGGCATGGGGATTTGGTCAATTCTGATTTTTCTGCCCTTTAGAAACCAACTTCTAATTTAAAAGGGCAACCATCGTTTCCACTGTCTGATTTAATACCACCCCTCCTCCAGTTACTTCATGTTTGTCTTTAAAATTGGGCTCACACTGTGACAGGAACATCCTCAGCATCTTGAAAAATATCGAGTTTCTGATCTAGTGGTTGCAAATGTGATGAAAACAGCAAACTGGAACCCCCTTTACCAGCTAATATCTCTGCATTCTGTGGAGAAAGGTGGAATTGGAATAGGATGCTGAGCTCCTAGAATAGGGCTGGGATTCTGTTGTCAACAGAAAGCCGCTTCACCCACATGCAGTTTTACTAGGGGTGTTAGATTTCTCTTGAAGGGCATAAAGTAGGAACGACTTGAAGTATCACCATTTGATTTTTCAAACATCAGATTCTTATATTAAATTGTCAACTTTCTGGAATCAGATCATACAGTTTTTAACTTCCTAATCCTAGCCTCCTAGTCCAGAGGAAGTAGTTAATTCTTGCCTTGTTTGCTGGCATTTGAGCTATCAGTTATGGTGAGAACACCTAGGTGTAGATTGTACATATTAAAAGACTGCAGGTGTCCAGACATAATTTGTTGTTGGAAGTGAAGGTTGGATTATGGTGACAGTCCTAATAGTTGTTGCTGTTTATGTAGTATGTGCCCTACATCGGGCACTATGCTAGGTACTGGAGTTGTATAATTTCAGTTATACAACTGTTGCTAACTATTGTATTCAACTATTGTATTCAGTTATACAACTATGGCTTAGAAGTTAGGTCTTGCAAGGTATACTACAAGATTTGAGATACAGGAGTCAGCTTTTCACTGTAAGAGGAAAAGTACCTGTCAGACAGCTAAATTTTTTTCCTTCCTTGTGTATTGTTGATAAAGCCAAAAGAAAACCATTTATTATTGGCACAATAGCTCTTTCCTTCCAATCCTGAACTTTCTCACCACCTTAGAGCATATGAGATGTGTTTAAAGTGGCATTTAATTATTTCTGTTAAGACTGACGTGGGCACATGTACACATGGCTATCTTTTTCTTCCCAAAGTTACCAACCCTTTGATTGCAGTATAACTAAACAAGTAAATAGTGTGGGGCTTCTGAACATGAGCTCTCAGCAACGTCCAAAGATCAAAGTTGAAAGAAGATATTGAATTCCTTTCTAGATCCATGGGATATTGTCTCTGTGGACACTGTCACAAATCCATCCTGGAAGAATAACTCTAAGAAAGAGCTCTTGAGGTGAGTCATCCACTCGGGGAGGGGGGGGTGGGTTTAGTCTCAGGAAATAACACTGTAGCTTTCGGGTTGTTTAGGGGTAAAGAAGGGGACAAAAATAAGAGGACAGCTCCCAAATGATTATCTTTCAGCTCAGTATTTCAGGCCAGCATCAGCCCCTCTTCTTGAATTGCTGAAATAATTTTGCAAAGAAACAGCCTCCCATGTCCATATCCCTCTTTCCCTTCCACGCTTTATTTCAGCAGCTTGCGTATTTGCTGAAGAATCAGCCCTGAAGTCTGTGGTTTCCTGTGCCTCATTCCTGATAATATTTATCCAGGCTATTATTTAATGAACCATATAAATATTTATCATAAGAGCAGTCTTTTGATCATGAGTTGGGGCTAAATATCAGTTCAGTCCATGCTGGGGACTTGGGCAGGCGGCTTTCTCTGGCCCTGGAAGCTTCTGGTAGACTGAGAAGAGAGGCAAGGATTAGGACTTGGTGTGGCACAGCTCACATTTCTCGCCCTTATTTCCCTCTTGGCCTCTACAGTCCAGGTCCTTATTTGTCCCTGCCCTGATCACCGAACTGTTGTCTTTCCTTTTAGAGTATCCTTCTTTGCCTAAAAAGAAAGAGTTAAAACCTAAACTCTGACCCTTACCATTCATAAATCAGACTTGGTGCCACCCAGACTCAGCATGGAATCTCAACGCCTCTGTTTAGGGTGCTCTGTGACCTTAAACAGCTTTATCTCTGAAAGCCTCAGTTTTCTCCACTTGAGAATGGGCTCATTCTGCCTGCCTCCCAGGGTTGTTAGGAGGATTAAAGGGAGTCGTAATGCCATGTGGGTGATTTGCAGAGCAGAGCTGAATAAATGCTAGTTATTGCTGCATGTGTTGTTGGTCCTGTTGAAGAAACCGATCAAAGGATTTGTTTTCCAGTTTCAGGTTAGTGTTGTGGAAAGAATCCTAAACTGTCCATGACATGCTGGGGCTCAGCTATATATGCTATTGTTTATTCTTTGTATGACTTGGGGCAAGTTCCCATATCTCACTGAAGTATAAATTGGAGATGCATTTACCCACTTGACTGGGTTTTAGTGGGATGAGTAACACATTCATAAAGGTGCTGGACACACACAAGAATCCCAATCCTTTTAGAAAAAAATTAGAAAAAGGAATGATCTTTTCCATTTTTGCATCTACTTTGTTTTTTGAGGCTAACAGAACTGTTGAATATGGTTGGCGTCCAGGGCACAACAGATAATACTTATGACTCAGGAACAAAGGGCAAGAGTGAGAAGAGCCAGAGATCTAAGTTGCAGAAAATCTGAATTGCAGATTTTTTGTAAGTCACAGTGTTCAATTTCAGGGAAGATGCCCAAGGGTTTGAGTTTCTGTACTTCCTGCTTTCAGGGTCCAGATGTGGAAACAATCATAAAGAACACAATTAAAACTATAATAATGGGAATAATGATAAGCTGAATATTAGGATCTGTTTCTTAAAAAAAAAAATGAACTGGGAGGTGTGTGCCACCCTGCTCCTGTGTATTTGACTCTTCCTGAATGATGCTTTGGAGATATATTCTAGAAATGGGTGGCTTGCTGAAGAGAGGCAACCTGGCATTTGGAGAGGCTCAGTCTCTGAAGATAGACAGCTTGGCTTCTGAGTTCCCACCTCTAGGCCAAGCAGACTGAGGCATGTAGCAGAGTCCTTGGCTAATGGTTACTAAGTGGACATGTGTCAGGCAGGAGAGCATCCTGAGTGTTTAGGGTCTTGAGAGCCAGAGGGGATGGGATCATTCTAACTCTGTTTCTTACTTGTTCTATGCATAGTGGAGCAAGTTTCTCTACCTGCCCAGGACTTGTTTTCCTCTTCATTGGGATAATAATAACAGTTCTCTTCAAGGGTTGATGTCAGGATTAAAAGTGGTAGTGTAAGCAAACTGCTTAGTTTAGTATCCCAATCCCAGAAAACATGGTACCTTTTATTATTTCCCTAACGATGGGTTTAAAGGTTTCCAGTGAGACATAGTCATGTTAATTCCTTTATGTGTCAGGCACTGGGCTGATCTGAGGAGGCAGCTGTGACCTGGGCAGCAATGGAGTTAACTGTCTATTAGTAAAGCTCTGCTCACTCTGTGAGGTGGGGCTCTGCCTGGGCTCGTTCCTCTTTAGCTGAGGGGGTCCCCAAACTAGAACTACAATAGGCCTATGAGTGGAAATCTGTTGCTATGGATTTTACTGGAAATAAATCAGAATATCTGGGTAGTGGATAGGCAGGTGATAAACTCCCTGCAGAGGAAGATAGAGTCAGATGTGAACTTGAGCACGCGGAGCGGGGACTGGGAGGAGTGGAGAGAAGCCCAGGTGGTGTCTGGCCAGGTCTGTGTAAGCCAGAGGGTGTATATAGATTCCTCATTTCCTCTTTATATCATTGTTTCTTCCCAAAGCATTTAGAATAATCTTAGAAAGTTCTCGTCAAGGGCAGAGAGTCGTTGGTATGCCAAGATCTGTGTTAAGGAGTAGCACCCCTGGGGCACTTCCCTGTGGGGACAGTGGGAACCTACCAGACTCCTCAGCAAAGTGAGAGATATGGGGGAGGAGGGGCGGGGCTAGGGTAGGTGATGCTGGTCACTCTTCCTCCTATTTGCAGATAAAAACCTGAGCAAGCTCTGAACCAAAACACTGACCTATTTTGTGCATCGCTGTGTCTTCAGCTTTTAGCAGAGTACATGGTACAGTACTCATTTCTTTGAATATCCAACACTGCATGCAAGATGCATCGCTTTTATATACCACTAACAAAATGCTACAAATAAATTATAAGATACCAATGATTGTAAGATTCACTCTGATTTTTAGAGAAGCTAAATGTGAAAAATGAGTGTCTTAAAATTCATAAAGTGTGCTTGTAAGCATCCAGTAAATGTTGTACGAGTGAAGCCTACAAAGATTAGAATCAAGACAAAACACTGGTGTATATAAGGACAAGCTTAGGAATTCAAACTATTAAAACTAGAAACCTGTTCATCCTTGCATTCTATTGATTCTCTGATTCAGTTGTCCACTCAGTAAAGCTTATTGACGACGGATTATGTACCACACGCTGTGCTAGAAGCTGGGGATGCAGAAATCATTAAGTTCCTGTTTTTTTAGGTTTAGGCTAGTAAGGAAGACAGGCATGGAAGCAAAAATGCCATCATTCAGAATAGGAAGTTTTAAAAGACATTGGCGTCAGGATGCTCTGGTAGCATCCTTTGAATGTGTGTAAGGGACAAAGAAGGGCTCGGAAGTCTTCCCTGGAGAGGTGATGGTTGGGCTGGCCCTGTATGCGATGTCCCTGGTCACCAGGCAAACAAGAGTGGAAGGAATTGGAGGAAAAGGCTGTGGGTGATGGGGCGGTCCTCTAGTGCCCAAAGCAGGTGAGGACCTGCGAGGGGCTTCAGGATGTCTGGAGTGTGGGGTGAGGATGGGCTGGTGACATTACCTGTGATGGCAGCAGGCAGAGGGAGGTTCATGAGGGCCTGGGATGCCGAGGGCCTCAGGCTATATCACAGCCCTTTGCCTGTCAGTGGTTTCCTCCATCCTGAGTCTCGGCAAAAGTCCCAGCAGAGGGTCTGCTGAAGTTGTGGGGGTGGGGATGAGAGGTGGGACAAGGGTGATCTTTGCTTCCAACTGAGCAATTCTTCTTTGATCTCTTTAATTTTTCATTAGAGTAATGTTTGAAGGAAAGGTATCTCTGTTAAATGAAAGAAGGAATGAATGGTATGAAAACTGGTGTAGGGTTGTGCGTGGGGGAGAGAATATAAGAAAGCACCAAGGCTGGCATGCCGGCGCCTTTCTCTGACGCTCGCGGGAAGGTAGTGAATGCTCTTGCTCCAGCTGAACATCTTCCTTTCCACCCGTCGTGAGCCAGAGAGCAAGAGGGGCAAACACAGTTGGGAAATCACTGCAATTAAGTTCAAGCAATCACTTCCATGAAGCTGTTTTTGACTGGGGTGAATATCCAGGAAGCAGTGACTGAACATCTGCTGACTGACTTCTTTTTAGAATCCCCAGTGTGACTTTGAAGTGCAAGGGTGCAGAGTGCAGCTGTGGTTGAGATGAGACTCTGGGTGCTCAGGCCGCCCCGACCTCACCTGGGGAGTTGTAGTATGTTCACAGCACCCTCTCTTAGGAGCTCATTCTTATTCTTTGAAAGGCCAGGCTGGAAAATGAAAATCTCTACGAGTTTTCTGTGTCATGCAGGCTAATCTGACCAAAGGGAGTTGTAGTGGCAGTGGAGGCCAAGGAAGCCCTGAGTGTTCTCTAGTCAGATTTCCTTGTAACTCAGGAGGAGTCTGTCAGGCAAACAGCTTGTCTAACAAATTCCTCATCCTGTCTCCCCTGAGGCTCCTTCCTAATTCCCAGTTACTTCATGACACTGCTACAGTATATCTGCTGCTTCTGCGAACCTGTACTGCTGACTGTTGGAAAGACCGTGAGAATTGGGAGCACATGACTATGGAACTGTGGGTGCAGGCTGCTCCTGAGGGAGGCTGGGTAAATCCCTGAATTTCTCAGAGGCCTACTTCATATTAGTATAATGCACATCATTACAATAACGTGTGTTTACTGTTCATAAGTGTGGACGTAGCATTAAGCAAAGCATCACATATTTTGTGCAATCTCACCTGGATTACCTGTGAAATAGGGATTGAAATATACTCACCTTCCAGGATCTTAGGAGTAGCGTGAAAGTGTTAGTTTCCACAGTGATTGGCATAGGTATGTGCTCAGTAGGTAGTTTGTTGATGACTGACACAGAAGATGAGGACTTTTTCAGTACCATGGCTGCTTTCCTTGTTTTTGAATTAAATTCAGTGAGGATAGATGTTTGTCTATCCCTTCTGGATTTTCTGTTTTTCTGCCATCCTTTATTTACTCTTATAGCACTTTGTACTCTGTATCATGATTTCGCATGAATAATTCAGTGCTTAACATCTCATCTACTCCCTTCCAAGGATGAGAACTCCATGTCTGAGGCCTGTCTTATTCTCCCCCACTAGCTCTGTGCCTGTTGACGCACTGTTAACACTCAACATTCTCCCCTCCTCTTTTTATTTATTTGAAAAAAAAAATTTAATTTTAATTTTTTTTTAATTATTTGTATCTTTTACATTATAGTGTATTCCCTGTAGGTTACCCACCACCGATTCACCCGTGAACTGTCTCCATAGTCCCTTGTGTGCTTTCCTCCCCCATTTTGAGCCCTAATCCTCCTCCTCCCTCGCTGAATGTCTCTCTCTCATTTGGTTCCCCTGTATTCCTGCTATAAGAGAAACGATTCGATATTTTTCTCTTTCTTTCTGGCTTATTTTGCTGAACATGATCCCTTTTAGCTCCATCCACGTTGTGGCAAATTGCATGTGTTTATTTATTTTTTTTATTTAAAAAGATTTTAACGTGGGGATTACATTTTTACTTCTCCATATTCACATATTTTCCATGCACCTCCACTCAACCTCCCCTGCTAGCACTAGCACCCTATTTACCTCCCCTCTCACCCCTTCCTACTGTCCCTCTGTTGCCTCTGGTAACCATTAAACTCTTCCATTTTTGTTGAGTGAATAAATAACCACTAGTTAGCGGCACAATGTTTATATATCCACTTTCAATACGTCTTGTGCTTGACTCTGGTTTATGTAGTTTTGCCCTTGATCACCACAGGCCCAGGACCATGATGCGCAGTGGAGATCAAGAACCAAGGAGCTACTACGTGGGTGTGGACGTTGGGACAGGCAGTGTCCGTGCGGCTCTAGTGGACCAGAAGGGCATCCTTGTGGCTTTTGCAGACCAGCCCACTAAGAAGTGGGAGCCTCAGTTCAACCACCACGAGCAGTCTTCCGAGGACATCTGGGCCGCCTGTTGTGTCGTCACCAAGGTATGGGTATGGCTCTCCTTGTGTCTGCTTGCCTGCTGCCACCTGCCAGCTGTGGGCCTGTCACCTGGTGCCAGGGACAGCATCAGGCTCGGTTACCTTTAGACTCAGGCCTTGCCTTTTAGGGGCTCACAGTCTAGTGACACAGACCAATAATGAAGTCTCTCTGACTGAAGATGAAGAAAGGGCTATGCTGAAGGGCTCAGGGTAGACGGGATGGAAGATGGGGAACATGCAGGTAGGAATTGGCCAGAGGTGTCCGGAGGTGGCAGAAGTTGCCAACAATCACAGATGATGTCTACTGTGCCTTCACTGTGTGCCTGATGGCATGCCGAAGTGTGAACACACATCTTGAATGCTCACGACAACCCTGTGGAGGTAGTACTGTTAATTATTGCCTTATGTTATTGACAAGGAAATAGGCACAGAAAGGGTGGGCAGCTTACCCAAGTTCATGCATTAGTAGTAGGCAGGGCTGGCAGCTAAGGTGTCTGAATCCAGCTTTGTACTCTTAGTCACTGGACCATTCTGCCTTCCAGGTAAACGCCCAGGAACCTCCCTGTGGGCAGAGGGAACAGCATGTGCCATGGCATGGTAGAATGAGAACATGATATGCTTGGAGAAGGCAAGGTCAGGCACAACTCTAAGTGGGATCAGACACCTTCAGTGGCCTTGGATGGGCATTGGCCTATTGGCTTGAGGAAGGAAGCTTATCGGGCAAGATTGACTCATTTTTAAAGTTTCCCTTGACTGTTTAGTTTTATATCCTGGTGATCAGGAATAACAGAGATGCTTTTGTCCTTTTTTTGGAGAGAAAAATCAAGTCCTGGGTTTTCTCTTCTCCCGTTCCTAGTTTAGGTCCTTAAATATTCATGAAGGGCTTGGTAATTTGCAGATGGACAATTCACCATTCTGTTTGTATTGATCAGTCAGTTTAAACTTTAATGAGCTTGGGGCTGCTGTTAGTGCCTTGGGAGTAGAAGGCAGAGAGAGGAGGTGGGGGTGGGCAGTGCTGGAGCATTATACAGGAATAAAAGAGGGGACACGTCTTCTGCCTGTTTAATTTTTATCTTCCCTCCCCCCTCAGCCCCTGCCTTGGGGAGACTCTTCTATTCTTTGCCCTTGGGTCTCCTTTGTTCTTCTAACATATAGCCTTTCTTGCCATTAAGGAAACTGTCAAGAAGAAAATATAATCCCCCGATGAAAAGCTTCTTTAAGAAAGGTCTGCTCTGAGTACAGCTTGGTTTAATGGTAGATTTTTTATCATCTCCCAGTGGCAGTCAACTTGTCATCTCTCTGAGCCCCATTAGCTGCATGAGTGCTCTGGGCCTTTGTCTCACTGTAGTGAACCCAGATAAGGCTATTGGGTCTTAGACTGTTCCCCTTGCTTGGAGTTGGATGTGTGGCCATGCGCCAGAGGCAGAAGATAAGCATGGCACATCCCTTCGCACCTCACGGCTGGTGTGAGGCCTGAGGAGGGATGTGTTTTTATGTTAGAGAGGTATCATGTTACTGAGCACAGATTCTGGGGCCAGAGTACCTGGACTGACAAGCCAGTTCCAACGTTTATTCACCTGTCGTCTTAGACAAGTTTCTCGGTGTTTCTTACTCGAGTTTTCTTATCTGTAAACTGTGAATGAATGCTGTACCTACCTCCATAGAGTTATTATGAGGATTAAATGAGTAAGGCATATAAAAAGGTCATAGCAGTGCTTGGAATGAGTAGGCACGGTGCTTCTTATGATGCTCCGTTGAGAGAAACAGCTGGATTATGGAGGAGCATGTCTAAGATAAAATAGTGAAAAGTCAAAGGCAATTAAGGAGGCACCTCTTGAGAATATTCACTCATTCCCTTTCTGGTTCCGGTTCCTTTTATGTAAGATTTCGAGAAGCCCTGTTCTAGAGCATAGAGTGACTTAAGATACCTCCTGACCTGCCCTTTCTTGCTTAAGAACTTCAGGAAGTTAAGAATTGGGGAGCAGCTGTACTGCTTCTCCCTAAGTCATTTCACATTGTCTGAGATTTTTTTCCTTCCTTAGTCAAGTTAACAATTGTCATTACTATTGCCAACTCCCGCAGCAGTGATGACAGCGGCCTACATTTCTTGGGCCCTAACTGTGTGCCAGGTACTATCCTGAAAACTTTATACCCATTATTTCATTGTATTCTCACAACAACCTCTTGATATAGATTTTATTTTCTGTTTTGGAGCTGGAAGAAATGAGTTCTGAAGCATTTAAGTAGTCAACCCTAGGTCACATGGCTAATGCAAGGAAGGGTTGGTCTTGCTGGTGTTCCTATGTGCTCTTCCCTTTGCTCCCCTCTCGAGCCTCCTCTCCCTGCACATGACCCCTGCCCCCACTTGGAAATTGTGTTAGATTGCCTGAAGTTTTTTGAATTTGCTACCATGTGAGGAAGCTGGAACTTACCCTGATTGTTGTGTTAACCAGACTAAATTAGACATGCCTTTATCTGGCTGGCTACTCCTGTGCTTCTTAAACAGGGGTCATTCCTGTTCATCTGTATTTCCCTGGAATTCTTCACCTGCGGTGTGCCCAAGTGATGTTTTGTTGAGTAGGCAAAGGAATCAAACTACTCTGTTGTTTTCACTGTCAGGACTGTTCTTTTCTCACCTTGTCTGCCCATGTCCTGGGCCCTTGTAAGGTAAGCTCTCAAGCACTATTTCCTTCTGAGACGAGCCTTCTCTGATGACCTCAACAGGCTCTTCCCTCCCTTGGACTCTCCCTCTTCTCCCTTTATCCCCAATCATTACTCACATAACTGGTGCGACTTAAACAGTATGGTCCTTCACTGGCTTCCTAAGCATTGGGTTTTGTGTGTACCAGAACTATGTCATCCTTAGAGGCATGCAACTTTTGAAGACCTCTCCTATATATGCTCAGCAAAGAGCACAGCACACAGATAGGCCTCTCTGTTGCTCCAGAGCACACTTTTAGCATTATCTAATTCTTATCAGGCTGCATTTTCATTGTTCATTTGTTTATCGCTGTTTAAGTTATGAGTTGAACTCTTGATGAGATCACCCTTGTATTCCTACCATCAACCACATTTCCTGGCACAGATTTGGTGCTCAGTAAGTGGTTGCTGAATTAATGTTACTTTGAGCTAGAAACAAATAAAAAACATTCTGTTATACCAATCTTATATAAATGTCATGGTAATTCTGTGACATAGGAAGGCACTGTCACTCCTCCTGTTTGACATATGAGGATATTGAGGCTCTGAAACTAATTAGTATTAGAGACAGGACTAGACCCCCAGTGAGATAGCTCTAAATCCTTTTCTCTATTTTCCTCTCCACTCCCCCTAAAGTTAACAGGTCTTTATTGGGTTGGTACCTATATATCTAAAGTATTACAGGGAAACACACAAGTACTGGAGATCAACACAGTCCCTAATTTTAAGGACTTTTATCCCTTTTTGGAGCCACAGGTCTTGATCTCCCCAATAAAACAAGAACATTGTAAGTTAGTGTATGAATAGCACCAACTTCTAGAAGGAAGAAGAGGCTGGAGGAATCTTGGCCCATATGCATTTATTGAGTGTTATGTAGTCTGCAAAAATTCATTGAGTACCTGCTGTGTGCTGTGCTCTTGGGCCAAGCACTGGAATATATCAGGAGAGGTGTTCAAAAAGTTTTCTACCCCTAAAGATGAATTAGTTCCAACACATGGAAGCCAGTGAAGTGTCATTTCATTCTAAGTTGTAGCAGTCATATGAGTGATGGTTGGAGGGAGCGGGGGCGGAAGAGGAAGTACCCACTTGGAACTGAGAATGTTCACTGGGTTCTTATAGCCACAGAACCTGTATGGCTTGCAAAGCACAGACCTACCCAACAAGGTAGGAAGGGGTTATTATTTCCATTTTAGAGTTGAAAAACTGAGACTCAGGCAGGGACTTATGGGACTTACCCTAGGTCACCTAGGGAATTAGATGATAACCTGAATCCAGGATGGGTTAAATCTGGAAACTCTTTCCATCTCTGGTATCACATGCCTTCATCTTTTGTCTCAACAATTGCAAGAACCTAGCAGATATCCTCGTATGTGCTCTTATGTGCTCTTTGTCAAATCTGTTCTTCTAAAAGCTGATTTTTTTTAAATGCTAACATGATTGTGTCCCTCTTTGCTTACTGTTCAATAGCATCACACTATGATATGGACAGAACTCAAAATCCTTAACATGGCCTTCAGGCCCCTGCATAGTCTGATTTTGACCAACTTTCCTGCCTCATCTCAGGATGCTTCCTTAGCCACCCTTGCCTTGTGTCATGTCCTTAGACACAAGTGCACCCTCCAGCCTCAGGAGCTCGCCACATGTGTGCTCATCTGCTTGCACAAATCACGGCCTTCTGCCATCACATTTAATGCCTCTTCATCCTAGATCCATACTGCCGATTACAATAGCCACCAGCTACAGGTGGCTGTTGAAATCCAAATTAATGAAATGAATTAAATATAATTAAAAATTCAGTTCTTTGGTTGCACCAGCCACATTTCAAGTGTGCAGTAGCCACGTATAGTTGGTGGCCAGTGCACTGGACAGCAAAAATATACACGTCCGTCACTACAGAGTGTTCATTGGGTAGGGGTATGCTAAATGATACTTCAAGAGTCAGTTCTTCAGGGAAGAAGCCTTTTCTTTCTTTTTTTTTTTTTTAAGATTTATTTATTTATGTATACAAGCTGGGGTATAGGCCAGAGGTGGGGTGGTGAGAGGATTCACCAGAGACAGAGTGGGGAGCAGGACAGGCTGATCTACTGAATACACTGCTGAGGGGAGCAGCGGGCGAGGCAGGAGAAGTCTGCTGCTCCATGTGGGATTCTCCCTGGTCGGGTATTGAACTCGTGCTGCAGTGGCTCTGGATAGCTTCATAGTTCTGTGCTTAACCTGTTGCGCCAGCAGGGAGGCCCGGAAGAAGCCTTTTCTTGCCCAGCATTGCCTCTGGTGGTGCTTTCTTTCTCTTCATGTTTTCACAGTGTGTTGTATGTTTCCCTTTTAGGGCATCACATATTTTATGAATTGTTTATTTTTTGATTGCTATCAAATAATAATTATATAAACCATATAATGAAAAATAAAGCAAAATGAGTCCAATCAGATAATAAAAATCTTCTTAAAAATTAATATATGTCTTCTTTACTAGGTTTCTTGTTTCAGGGGGCAGGAATTATATTTTTCTCGCTCAGGGTCTAACACAGGAAGAGGAAGAGTAAAAAGAAGGAATGACTAAGCAAATTAGGGCATCCTTACTCCCAGCTAATGGAGAAAGTCTGAGAAGGATGTAGGTGGGAGAGCATGGACTGAAGCAACAAAAAGGGACTGTTAAGGAGCCAGTCATGCTGGATGGAGGAAGGAGAAGAAATTGGAATTGATGATGGAGCATACCTGAGAGGGCCAGTCCTGAGGCTGGTCAGGAGCTCTGCTAGAACCCTCATGAGTTGCAGATTGACCTGTCTGGCAACAGATTCAGGATGGCTTGGAGGGAACAGAAATTAAATTCAAGGAGGCCAGTTAGGAGGCAGTTTCATTCTTACAATGAAATTCTGGATACTGAGGGGCCTTTGAAGCCTCAGCTCTGAGAGACCTCATATGTCTTGGTCAGCACATGTCCTCTGCCTGGCACATGCAGGTACTTAACAATACCTCTTCAATAATGAATGGGAGGTGGCAGAGGATGATGGCAGAGGAATAGAAGGGACAAGATGGAGAGACTTTGGAAGGCAGAGCTAACAGGATGTCATGATGATGGTGGAGAGGGCATTGGAGGCAGTTTCAGCATTTCCATTCATGGAAGAATGTTTGCCATTGACATAAATGGAAGTGTTTGGTTTCCATTTGCCCACCTTCCAGGGACAACATCATAGCTGAGCTAAGATACTGTGTAGGTAATGATGTAGGATTGGATTTATTCATTTCATAAGTCATTAGAGTAGATTTTGCAAAACTGAATTCTTCTAATGGCAGTCAGTATATACCCTGAACAAGCTGAATTAACTCACTGCTGTCCCTACCTCTGTGTCTTTGCACTGGCTATTCTCCTACCTGGAAGATATTCTCCCCGGATTTCAAGAAGGTCAACTCCTCAAGTCCTTCAAATGTTTATTCAGACCTCACCTTCTCAGCAGCTACTTCCCCTTCTCAGCACCTCTGATGTCCCTGACTTTTCACTTTCTAGTATAAACTATGCATACTTGATTTATTGACTGTCGTTTGTTCCTACTAACATGTAATTTCCCATTAAGCAAGGGAGTTAAAAAAAAATAAGTATTTTGTTCTCCACTCTTTCCCAAATGCCCAGAAAAGTAGACAACTTGACTCTAGAATGGATTTGATCATATTCTCTAACTAACTGAATGAGTGAGTAACTGAATTGTGTAGACAACAGGGAGTGATGGGCTAGTACGAATTCCCCCCAAACTGGCCAAGGTACTCAAATAAAGATTTCAAAGAATATAGTAACAGCTACACAGAACTCTGCTGAAGCTGGTTTCTGTCTTTGTGACCCCAGACTTTGACCCTGGCATCAAATAGAGCTGAAGAAAAAACCAGGTATGCCTCAGACCTTCCATTTCTTACTGTAGGGGTTTCTAAGGAATGCCTTCTCCCCACCCAATATGGCAGACCCAGTGATTTAAAACACATGCAGGATTTAATCAGTTCCCATAGTCAGAACAAAGCAATGCACAATCCCTTCTCCAAATATTTGTTTGCTGCCCCATAGCTACGAGTTGACAGTTGTTAGACATGGACCAGGTTACCGAGTAAGTCTGCAGAAATCTCCTTCTCTGGAAATTCTTTAGAAGAGCAATGTGCTTTCTCTCCAGCCAGGGAAATTCCCTTGATGCCAAATTGTTGCGGTGAGTTTACTAGACTGCTTTCTTCTTCCATTAATAAAGGTATAAAAAAGAGTTCTTAGGTCAGCAGGTCAAGTCCGAGGGGCTTTCTGGGTAGTATGACCCTAAAACCCATCTTTCTGGGGAGGAATGGGATTGGGACATTGTGGTGATTCCACTCATAGAGAAGCACGATTGTAAGGCATGTCCATATAAAGCTGAGAAACTAATAGTGTTTACCTAACCAGGTTTAAATTGTTGTAGTTCTAGGTTTCTATTTTAGAGATGGAGACACTGAATCCTTGTGACTGAAAGGCCTTGGACAGAGTGTAGAACTCTATAAATCTTCAGAGGGGTTTCATAATGTAGATTGAAGAGAATATTTTCCTTGCTCTTACTTGAAGGTTATTTCCACTGTAATTTTAGGAAGATTTGAGTCTATCCAATATTTTCAATAGCAGTTGCCTTTGCCTGTCATTTTTATATTTGCTTACATGACACGGAGAGCTTGCTGTGCTTTATACATAAAAAAGATTCTATGGACACAAGTAATAAGGCAGTGATTGCTTTATATTTCCTGTTGGATTCAAAACACTTTCAAACCAGTTGAATTGTTTAAGCCTCACTGGAAACTACCTTATATTCAGGTAACTGAGGTTCAGAAAGGTGGTCAGACTGATCCAGAGTGCGATTGGTACCCCAGGTGGTAGGGGTATGGACACTTTGGGGGTTAACTTTTGTGGGTTTTAAAAATTTATTATGTTTTAAGTTAATGGGAGCTGTTAATAATTATGGTCACTTGTGGTTTTTCATAAAAGGAAATCATAGAAACAAAAGTAAAAAATGGAATTAATCAGTAAATGTTTTGTTTTACAACTCTAAAAATTAAAAAAAGTAAAAAATCTACTGTCTCTAACTATAGTGTTAGAGATTATTAAATTTATTAAGTTTTGTTGATATTCTTATTTTTTACTTCATTAATATACCATGGATCTCTTTTCCATTTCATCTTTAATTGCTCAAATTTTCAAAAAATATTTTAACACACTGTTTGTTACATATGTAACATTATGTTGAATACCATAACAGGTTAAGGTATAATTTGCATACTGTAAAATCTCTTCATTTTAAATGTATGTATCAGTGATTTTATTAAATTTATACAGGTCATCACAGTGTAACTTTAGAGCACTTAAAAAACTCCCTTGTGCTATTTTATAGTCAGCCCCCAGCCCAAGTCATAGTTAACCATTTAACTGCTTTCTGTTTTACAAATGATCTCTAACTGGAATCATAACTTACATTCTTTTGTGTCTGACTTCTTCCACTGAATATCCTTTAGGTTCATACATGTTATATGTATTCGTAGTCTGTGCCTCTTCTTGATGAATACTATTCCATTGTATGGCTATACCACACACTTTGTTTAACCATTTGATTAAACGAAGATGTTCATTTGATTTGTTTTCAGTTTGGAGGTATCGTGAGCAATGCTGCTATGAATGTTCATATACAAGCCTTTGTGTGAACGTATGTTTTCATTGTTGTGAGGCAGATACCTAGAGTAATATTGCTGGGGGTGTGGTAAGTTAATTTTGAAAAACTGCCAACCTTTTTTCTTGTCCCCCAAGTGGCTGTACTTTCCACTGACACTATATGAGGGTTTAACTCTTTATGCACATTTTTGTAACAGTTTTCTTGTCCTTTTTTGATTATAGCTGTTCTCGTTATGTACAGAGTAGTATATCATTGTAATATTAATTTGCATTTCCTTAATGACTAATGAGTTAGCATTTTTTTCTGGTACTAATTGGTTATTTTTATGTCATCTTGATGAAAGGTATATTCAGATCTTTTAACCATTTTATAATTGGGTGGTTCTGTTATTATTGAGTTATAAGAGCTTTATGTATGTTATATACATTTGTTGTCAAATGTATGATTGCAAATATTTTCTTCTAATATGTAGCTTATCTTAATTTTTATGGTTTCTTTTTGAAAGAAAAAAATTAAAATTTTGGCAAAGCTAAATTTATCAAATTTTTATCAATTTTGCTTTTTAAAATATCTTGGTTGAGTCTATAGCCACAAAGTCTATAGCCTTCAAGATTTATAGTTTTCTTTTGCTTTAGGGGTGTGATATATTTTGAGTTAATTTTTGTGTATGGTGTGAGGTAAAGTGTTAAGTTCTTTTTTTTTTCATGTAAGCATTAATTTATTCCAGCACCATTGACAGAATGTCATTTCTGAATTTTTTGGCATCTTTTTAAAGAACCAGTTGCCCTTAGGAGTTTGGGTTTATTTACTACCTTTGTATTCTATTCCATTCATCTGTACTTTCATCCCTATGCCAGTCTGATACTGACTTAGTAATGGTCCCTTTCTCCTAAGTTTTTGAATCATGTAGCATGAGTTCTTCAACTTTGCTTTTTCTTTAAAAAGTGTTTAGACTCATGTATATACTTTGTATTCTCATAAAATGTTAGGAGCAGCTTTCCAATTTCTAAAAACTTGGGATTTTAATAGCATTTGTATAGAATGTGAGATTAATTTGAGGAGATTGCCATCTTAATCATTTCCAGCTTTACATTTTACAAATGTGGCATAATGCTCCAATTTGTAGGGTTTTTTTTGAACAATACTTTATAGTTTTCAGGTATAGATCATGACCTTCTTTTGATTAATTCTTCCTGAATATTATTTTTTGTTATTATGAACGGGATTGTTTTCTTAATTTCAATTTAGTTAATCCACTATTTTTTTGGTAGGAATTTTTGCATCATATCTGTCTGAAAAAGAAGACACTAACTTCTTTTTCAGATCTGTATCCTTTAATATTTTTCTTGTTTTACTATATTGGCTGGAGCCTATAGCATAAGGGTGAATAGAAGTAGTGAAAGAGAACATCTATGCTTTGTTCAGGACAGGGAGAAGTCATTCATTTTACTGTGAAGATGCTCTTTATAGATGCTCTTTATCAGTTTGTGGAAAGTCCCTTCTTTCCTGGCATGTGTGTGGTGGTGTCTTTTATTGCCTCTGTTGAGATCATTTGGTGTTTGTGCTTTATTATGCTAATATGTGTTATTCATTAGTTGATTTATGGATATTAAATTACCTTTGCATTCTTGGGATAATCACATGTGATCATAGTGTATAATGCATGTTTTAAATGTGTCAAGAATTTGTTAAGAATTTTTACTTCTGTGTTAATTGTAGATATTGATCTATAGGGTTCTTCCCTCCTTCATTTTCTTCTTTCTTTTTTTTGATGTCTTTGTTTGTCTTTGGTATCAGCATAGTACTGGCTGTGTAAAATTTGCTGAAAAATGTTCCCTCCTTCATTGTATCCTTACCAAGTTTGTGTAAGAATGATATTGTTTGTTCTTTAAATGCTTAATGCTTTTATTTTGCTAAGAGGGTTTACTGACTTCATCATACCACCATATCTAGAAGTTATTTCTTTACCTCTTTCTTTTTAGTGATTGTGTAGTATTCCATTTTATAGATATAGCAGCCATAATTTATTTAATAATAATAATGAAAAGCTTTCAATTTTTAAGTGTTCTTAAGCAGTATGACAGTGAACCTCATCTACATACAAATGTACTTCCTTAGCTGATGATTTGATTCCTAAATATTTTTATTTGATGAAGAGATTTCTAAAAGTGGGATTGTTGGACCAAATGTTTTACTTGTTTTTAATTTTAATAAATACTACAAAATTATTCTCCAAATTTTATGAAAAATTTTTACACTCTTAGGATAGTGTTTAAAAGGTCCACTTTGCCATATCTCACCACTACTTACACTATTAATTTCAACATTTTTGCCAATTTGTTTAATGTAGTAGAGTCGGGATTATTTTCATATGCTCATCGACTATTTTTATTTTATGATGCAACTTGTCATACCCTTTGCTTACTTTTCAGTTTGATTGGTTGTCTTTTTCTTATTAATTTATAGGATCTTTTGACATTTTAATGATGTTGAACTTTTATCTGTTTTTTGTTGTAAGGATTATTTTTTTATTCTGTCATTCATTTCCTTCTAGTTTTACCTTGTTTTCAAGCTTTTAAAATCCTGGCATTGTAATTTATATTTTTGTCTGTTTGTTTTTGAAACAGAAAGTTGTACAGGGGATCAATTTAAACCAAGTTCGAGGTCTTGGATTTGATGCCACGTGTTCTCTGGTTGTTTTGGATAAGCAGTTTCGACCTTTACCAGTAAACCATGAAGGTAAGACCATTACTTTTCCCTTCCCTTGTGGTGGGAGACTGGTTGGAGCAGACCTGACTAGTCAATCCAAAGAACCCCTGTGGAATATGAGGTTGAATGTCTATTGCCGCTTACACTTAGATTTAGAGATTGGGTGTGGAGGCCAACAATCATGTCCCAGAGGCTAAAAGATTGGAGAGTAGTTGGTGAGAGTAGGGTGGCATCAGGGTCTGAGTTAGAGAGAGATTTGGCTCCATCGAGCACAAAAGCCACAGTAGAGAGCCTGATGAAAGAATGGCATTGGATGATTAGCTCAGGGTGGGTAGCCTCTAGCAGATTAGTGGTCTGGGTGTTTTCTAAGAAGGAAGTAACAGTGTCTTCAGTTGCTTTGCATATGAAGCTCCTATATCACATTCATGTAACTGGGTTATCTTAGTCCTCTGAAAGGAAATAAATCAAGGCAGACAGGACTATGTATTACACAGAAACTGGAAACAGATGACTTTTCTATTTTCAGTGGCCAGAACAAAGGAAATTCTCATGCCTAATAGATACTGTGTCTAGTAGACACAGTAATAAGCTGTTTCAAATGTAAAGTGCCACTCAGAAATTTTTCACATTGGGCAAGAATATGATCCTTTTGAGGAATTTTAGCTGGTAGTGTTAGCCTTGAGGTTGCAAACCCAAAAGTTTACACTAGTCATATAGGCACTGTAAATGAGTAAAGTGGGTCAGGTTTGAGGAAATCACAGCACATATGTGGAGATAAACTTCAACTGGTATTTAACCTTTTAATGAATGGAAGACATTAGGGAGTGGTGGAGACCATAGTGCACTGGAAATCAGTGCACCACCTAAAGAGTGCAGCTCTAGACATCATCAGTCAGTTGTTGCCAAGCTAGGTACTATATACATGTTTGGGCTAGACTGTGTGGAAGAACCTTTAGTGGTAGATACTACTATTGTAGTGCCTTTCTTAACTGGTGTATGAATGGGACACCCTGGAATTGAAGTCAAGCAGATTGCAGATCCCAGTTCTTTTACTACTGAACTGTGACACACACAGTGAGTCACTTAATCTCTGCATATCTCACTTTTTAAAAATTATTTATTTATACATACAGGCTGGGGTCCCGGCCAGAGGTGGGGCGGCAAGGGGGTTTACCAGAGACACAGTGGGGAGCAGAACAGGCAGATGGACAGAAACACTGCTGAGGGGAGTAGCGGGTGAGGCAGGAGAGGTCTGCTGTGCCATGTGGGAATCTCCCTGGCCAGGCGTCGAACTCGCATGGCCACTGCCGACAGCTCCTTAGCGCAGCGCTTAACCGTTGTGCCACCAGATATGCAGGAGGCCCCTGCATATCTCACTTTTACCTTCTGAAACAATTGGAACTAGAAGCAGTAGCTTTGCTTTGAGAATTGAGTGAGAGATTAGCACCAGTGAATAGCCAGAAAAGTTTCTCTCATCTGATTGTAAATTCTTCAAGTTGACAGAATGTGTCCCACATCCTCCTCTAGGCTTAATGCTTGGAACAGTTATATTTATGAATTCTGTGTGCTGAGAAAATAGGCAGAAGGATGAATGGTTAGACCATACTGGTAACTATGACCATTATCTATACACACACACACACACACACACACACACACACACACACACATTTTCTCCCACTTCTTGCTACATTTTTTTGCGTCTACCATTTGTTAAGCCCTGTTCATTAAGTATGAATATGAGTGGTTCTTACTCTTAGTGACCATTCCCTGACTCATTTGGCATTGTTCTGGCCCAAGAGGGCAGGGCTGCACAGTCTGGACTGCTTTAGAAGGCAGAGACAGGGGGCCAGGGCTGAAGCAGTGGCCTCAGCTCAGCACAGCAGCCGGCACTCTCTTTTTATAGATCAGGCCAGCCTTGGCATTGGCCACAATAGGAGGCTATCAGCGTCCCCTTGATTAGCTTTCAGTCAAGATCAGGTAATCATTTGTCAGGGATGCTGTAGGAGGAGTTCTCATTTTGGGTGGAACTTTAGCTGTTAAGAGCCATAAATTCTAATAACACTGTATCTTCTAATCTGTTAAGATACATTACTGTACAATCTGTACAATAGCACCAGCTGGGGGGCTTTCAAAATTAGTGCTTCATCGGCCTTACCCCAAAGATTGTATTCAGTTAGTTTGGCATGAGGCACCAGCTTTTTGAAAAAGTTTCCTTGGAAATTTTAGTGTGTGGAGAATTGCTGGACACAGATCAATGGACAGTTGAATTTTCAGGAATAAGAACACTTGAAGAAGAGAGTTGCTTGTTAAATCTGCTAACATACCCACCTTCTTTGGATGCCATCATTTTTCTCATTGTAGGAAGAATTGCCTCCTGTTAATAGGTCTTCTATTCAAAGGGTAGCTAGGTTATGACCCTAATTAAAAGTGTTGAAATATTTTTACTCTACCTAGAAGGTTAAAATGTGCCTGTTCATCAGATGCACCTAACTTCAGGTGTCCCTCACCAGTTTCTTGCCTTTCAACAGAATATATTAAGGTTGGATTTGATCTGAAATGGATTAGCCTGTGTTAGAAACTGAAAATAGAATTTTAAAGATGGTCTAAAGGTTCTTTACCGACCTCTTTGATCTACAATCAAGAGACCAGTCTTGATTGGCGAGTGAGAGTGATTGTAAGGAGCAGGGAGCAGAGTCATGGACATAGCCTTTGCCATTGAAATCACTGCTACACACCTGGAAAACTCGTACTGTCTTTAGATATATTTTTTTAAAGATTTATTTTATTTTTCCATATAAGCTGGAGTCAGGCCAGAGGTGTGGGGCGGTGAGAGGGTTCACCAGAACAGAGTGGGGAGCAGAACAGGCAGATCAGAAATACACTGCTGAGGGGAGCAGTGGGTGAGACAGGATAGGTCTGCCGCGCCATGTGGGAATCTCCCGACCAGGCATCGAACTCACACCACACTCACACCACAGGGCAACAGCTCTGCAGTGCTACACTAAACCATTGAGCCACCAGTGAGGCCTCTGTCTTTAGATATTAACACTTTGTATGCCGGTGCCCTTTAAATTTACCAGCCCTTGGGGCCGGCCATTTTCTGTGCCACCGCATGAATGGTATAAGCATTCAATAAAACACACACAACTCCTGAACTACTGGATATTAAAAAAAGTGTAATATCTCTCATAAAACACCTTACACTTTCACCAAAACAATGTGTAAAGCTTCTAGACTGCATACGATCAAAGAAATTTCTCCTAATAGTTCCAAATAGATCCACTGTGGCGTAAAAAAACGGAGACTAGATGAACACGTATTAATACGTGAGCGGCCACCTGATACTGGTGACAAAAACACGTACTAATACATGAGCGGACCACAAAGTGTTAATCAAAGAAAATAAAATGGAAAACAAAAAGCCCAAGTTAATGAAGTACACATTAGGGCGTTAGTTGAAGAATACGAATCATTGCCTATGTTAGCAGTCCCAGTGTTGGCCTTTTCTTGTTTGTTCTGCTTCCTTTGAAGATCAGAGCAGCTGGGGCTGGACATTGCTGCCCTTGCTGCTTGCCTCCTGCCTCCACAGTCCACAGAGCTCTAACTGGAGCCCTGGGAGGGAGAGGAACCAAGGTTGCTGATAATTCATGCAGTCAACACGCCATTCAACCACGTGCCCTGGAAGGGTGGGGACTATGGCACATTCTTCTTGTATCCAAGCACTGTGCCTGGCATATAGTAGGTGCTCAATAAAAGACCATGTGAACTTTCAGTAGAGTTGTTCATTCGTGATTCTGTAAGGACTGAAAAAAGATTAGTTTTTGTTTCAAGTGAAACTTTCATTTGTAACGGTAATTTGAAACAGTAATTTCAAACGAAATTAGTTTCTCAAATGAAAATTATTAGCATTCATAATAAAAATAATCATAATTTTTGCACAATTCTCATTGTGTCATTCTGACTGCATTTTGAGTCTCTTCGTATAGAGACAGTAATAACTGCTCTATCTTTACAACTGAAAGTTTACTGACAGGTCTTGAAACCACTGCAGATACATTCTATATAGAAGTTAAGAAGCAATACTGATACCGCCTTTCTCAACACCCGCATACCCATGCACATATGCATGTGTTTGTGTATGCACACATGTGCATGCAACACACCCACATTCTAGTTTGATAATGGTTCTGGAATGAGAATTGGACAGAAGTATGTTTACAGCTATTCAGGTGATTTTAATGCACAACTGCAGGCTGAGAGCCAGAGCTTTAGCAATTCTGTTATATAGTGGAATCACTCAGCTGTTAAAACAAACAAACAAACTCAGATGGGTCTATGAAAGGTCTTATGTACTTTCTCTCATTTTCAAAGTATTACTGTTGTTTGAGAAAATTTCATGGGACGTGACATCTCTCCTGGCAAGCAAACCAGTGACTGATTCCTTACCTTGCGGTGATGGTGGTAATCTAATGTAGATATTTTCTTAGGTTGTCTTTTTTTTTTTCTTTAAGTTAAAAATAAATCCCCTTTAAAACCTCGAAAAGAAGATTCCTATGTACCCACTACTGAGGATAGACAGATGAAAGTTTTTCATATTTGCCCCAAGTCTTTATTTTGTTATGGAGAAAACAGTACTTGAAGATTCAGCCCATACTTTCCCCGCCCCTCCCTCTGCCTGGCAGGTGACCTGTGCTTTCCCACATGTGTGTACCTGTGACAACAAACAATAGATATAGTGTTTAAAAACATCCCAGCTGGTTTCATTATTCTTGTCAATGTGTGTCGCTCTAGTTAGTTCATTTTACTCATGCATTATTCCCATATCTGTTTTCAAAGCACACATCATGCTTTTCTCAGCTGTGAGATAGCAGGCTGGTCTTCAACCTCAGAGTCAGTTTGCCATTGAAAATGACCTAGATCATTAAAGGAGATAATATGTATAGAATATTGGGCACAGGGCAAGGCTTGGGACACAGACACACACACACACACACACACACACACACACACACACACACGAACATACATGCATTCAAAAATACAGGGGTTATCAACATTTGCATAGTTACATAGTTGCTGCCATTATTTTGCCACAAAATAATGTATAAAAATGTAATCATTGCTGCTCTCTAAAATTTGCCATCTAAGGAAGAAGAGGACTCTATAAAGTAGTCTCACTTGCCCACTGCGCATTATAAATTAACAGAGGCTGGAGAGGGGAGGAAGGGATCATTCATTCCTATGTGGGCAGCAGGGTGATAGAAGTTGGATGTGAGGGTGCAGTGCCAATACTTCTTTCCAGCTGGTTTCAAATCCCATTTCTTGTGTTTTATGCCTCCTGGGTGTTTACTGTGATATGTACTTGCCCCATCTTTTCTGCACATTATCTTTTGTTTAGTAAATGAATTTTCTCAGAATTATTATAGAGGAGGATTCTGAGACTTAGACAGATTTATTAATTTTCTCAATATAACTCTGCTATAACTATCAGTATTCCTCTTAGATCTTCTTGATTCCAAAACTTGCATGCTTCTGTCTCCACCAAACAAGCGACTGAGTGAGGGAAAAAGTTAAACTGATTTAAAGTAAAGTGACTAGAAGTGGAAATATAAGCAGATGAAACCCAATGTGTAGATATATTTGACCTTTTATATGTATTATACTGTCAAAATATGTGTTCATATTTAAAGAAGACAGATCTTAAAAAGCCTAAGTAGTATTGTGGCTTATTTTCTAGGCTCTTTTCCTGAATACATTGCCAGAATGTTTTTCTAGACCATAAGAGATAGGTAAAGAGGGAAGAAGTTGAGAGAAAATGAATACTGATTGGTAGGTACTGACTGGTGTTAGTGTAGACATTTAATCCTGGCACTGTAGTCAAGAATCCCATCTTTTGAAGGAAAGTCCAGGGTCTGGAGAGAGTGTACTATCCAGCCTTGGTGGTCCTTTGCTTATTCATAGTTCTATGAAATGCCAGGATTTGTGCGGCTCTTTGTTCTTAGAAATTACTAAAAATCTGTAATTGCTCTAAGGGTAAGAAGGCATAGTTTCCTCATCTCTGTGTTTCTGCTGCTAGGAGATTCCCATCGAAACATCATCATGTGGCTGGACCACCGAGCTGTCAGCCAAGTACGCAGGATCAACGAAACCAAACACCAAGTCCTGCAGTACGTCGGGGGGGTGATGTCTGTGGAGATGCAGGCCCCGAAGCTTCTGTGGCTGAAAGAGGTGAGTGAGCAGGTTGAGAGAATAATAATAGTAGAGGGTTCCATGGACAGTGGCTCTGTGTATCCCAGCACCCTGCTAAAGTCCGTTATATTTGATTTTCCCCAGCAGCTCTCTGAGGAAAGTTGATCCTAGGTTGCACTTAAATTATTCCTGTTTTTATATGCTCAACTCATGCAAGGCTGTGATAGCTTTTGACATAGGTTATCTCTTTCAATCCTGACAGCAACCCTGTCCAGTAGGGTTTGTGTGTTTATGTGTATGTTTCTTAGACAAGAAAAGTAAAACAAAGATTAACTCATTCCAAGTGCTACAATAACAACGTGACAGAGCCAGGATTTGAACCTAAGTTTGGTTGACTCAGAAATCAATTCTGTTAATATCAAGTACTCTTCTGAAGTTCAGAGAGATTTGTTACCATTGCAACAGAAAGTGACAGAGCTGGGACTGAAGTTCAGATCTCCTGATAAGAACCTTCTTTCTCTATACACTTTTATCCCCAATGATCAGTCTCTGGCCTTGTTAGCATTATAGGTTATTCCTTTGTCATCTTACCTGAACTTGGGTTTCCTTGTCCTGGACTGATATGGTGATCTCTGTCCAACTACTGGCAGGTGGTTCCCATTTCCAGATGTTATGAAGTGTGGAGAATGGTGATGTCAGCTTAATGGTTCCCATTAGAGATGGATGTGTTGGAAAGTTCAAGTCCTCTGGGATCCTCAGGGACTTGAAACCCCTTGGTGGTCTGGGGAAGAGAGAATCCATCTAATAAGTAAGCTCTGGTGTGATTCATTTACTGGCTCTGAGTTTAAGATGGGCTGAGTTTTCAATTACTCAAAATGTATGTTGGGGCAGGGCAGTTAAGGGTGCTGATAAGTTGTCCCAGAATTGCTACCTTGGGGCAGAAGGGGGTTAAGCAGAAAGGGCATAAATAGTCAGAGCAGGCTTGGCCTCCTCTGTATTGAACTATTTTGTAAGTTTTAATTTGCAGAGAGGCTTTTATAGTTGCTAAGAGTTTGAAAACAGTCCTAGGAGTGGGGGGGTTTAGGATTCTAACTCTCTGTTAACATCCCATTATGTGACTTGGGGCAAAAAAGTTTCTCATTCCAGACCTCACTTTTTCCATCTATATAAAGTGAGGGAGTTGGACTGAATCAGTTTGAAAACCTGATCCAAATAAATGCTGAAATACAAGTTGGAATTTAGAAAAATGCCCTGCATAGTCCCCAAACTGTGTGTGTTACATGGGCATTCATTGATTTAATACTTACAGGCTCTTCTGGTAGAAAGCATGAGAGACAGACTGAGAGAGAGGGTAGATGAGTTTTCCCAGACGGATGGGAGAGCCAGAATTAAACCCAGGTCTACTGGACTCCGAATCCCTCCCTGTCCCATCACGTCATGCAAAAAACTATAATCCCTATGTTGAAGCTCGCCAAAGTCAGGAAGGAGCAGGAATGAGGAGAGTGGTCTTTGAGCTAGCCTGCACATGGTGCATAGAACAAATGTTTGGATATGTCCCCCTTCATGGCCATAGGTACAGAAGAATGGTGCTGAATTAAGTGAGGAGATGGCAGGTGGTCTTTGATGCACGATCAGGGCCTAGTGGGCTCTTGCTTTGTGGCCAGCTCAGGACTGTACCTCCCAGGAGGTATGAATAGACATCCACTGTGTATCTATAGAGATCTCCGAGTAGTTAACTAATGTGCTCTGGACATCAGACTGCACTAAATAAAACCCAAAGAAAATAATTAAATTATAGAGTTCATGGTAGTGATTATGATCTCCTAAGATCATCCATCCATCCATTCACCCATCTAATCATTTTATGTCGGAACTTTCTGAATAAGGCCCTAAACATTGCCTCACTATATATTTAACTATTTGAATTTTGAGCCTGAACTCTTTTTTTTTTTAAATTTATTTTTGTTTTTTTTGGTAAGCATGCACAGGAATTGTTACTCAGAATCCCTTTGGTTTTACTTTGAATTTTATTGCAAATTCAAAATCAAAGATACTTCTAAAATCACTTTTAGCATTATCCTCGTAAAGACTGACCAGGATGGCTTATAGTACTTTTCAAAATTTAATGTGTACATGTATCATCTGGAGCTTGTTAAACTGCGGACCTGATTTATTGGGTTGTCGGAAAAGTCATGACATATTTTTTCTACGTTTTTCAAGCAAAAATGCATCATGACTTTTCCAGCAACTCAGTGGTAACCCTGGGATAGGGACTGAAATACGACATTTCTAATATCTCCCAGGTGGTGCTGACGTTGAAGCCTATTGACCTACTATAAAACCACTTTCAGCTCTAACTGCTTTGTGCTTGTGTCCAGAAAAATATCGCTTGTGAAGAATCAGGAAATACTACCACCTTCTTGATAGGTCTATCAGAGACAGGCAGCAGGGTGTTACATATCTGTTATTGAGCCCTTCAAGAGCACAATTAAAGTTGGAGCTTGAAACTGTGTGCTAAGTTCATTGGGCTGTCTTTTGTTTAATTTTTATTCATTTCTTTTTTTTAAAGATTTATTTATTTATGCATACAATGCTGAGATGTAGGCCAGAGGTGTGTGTGGGGGATGAGAGGATTCACTAGAGAAAGAGTGGAAAGTAGAACAGGCAGATTGACTGAAATACACTGCTGAGTGAGCAGCGGGGAAGGCAGGAGAGATCTGCTGTGCTATGTGGGAAGTCCCCAGGCTGGGGATTGAACTCGTGCTCATGCTGCAATGGCTGTGGATAGCTTCATAGTGCTGAGACTTAACCCGTTGCGCCACCGGGGAGGTCCTTTTATTCATTTCATAATAAACCAAATCTTTACTGAGCTCATGCTATGAAGCAGCAATATGATGAACACTGGGGGCATGGTCGTAAAGAGGACTCAGCCTTGGCCTGAGTCCACTGAGGATAAAGGTTCCAAGGTTTGGGGGTGGGTGGAGCAGCTAGACATGGAAACAGCCATCAGCGGATGTGCTAAGTGCCTGATACAGACTTTTGCAAAGTGCTTTCAAGGAAAATAATTTACTGCTTGGAGGAGGTATTTGCCATATGAATAGATACTGGCTTTGCCTTATAGAGAAGAGAGACAGGTTATTCTAGAGACAGACTGTGGTTCATTTATGGCAAGGTAAGTAGGTCTCAGCAAATGAGCCTTGTGTTTCCGAGTACAGCAGGAAATGGAGCCAAGCGAGTAGCCTGGGCTCAGTTTGTTAAGGGCTTATTTGGTCATAGAACTTGGTTGATGGTTTTTAAGTGTGTATGTGTGTGGGGGGGTGTCTTTGGCAGGGATGAAGAGATTGGATTAGGGTGAGAAAATGTGTCTATATGTGGGAGTTAACTCCTTTTCCTACTTCCCTGATCATAGCACTTTTGTTGGCTTGACTTTGCTCGAGGATACATTCCAGAATACATAACATGGCCCACAAGATGGTCTGTGATGTCATTCTTACCTCCTGTGTGCCCATTACTGTGCGTCCCTCATTTTGCTCACTCTCATCTTCCTTGGGGATCCACTCAGCATGCCCCCACCCCCCACTCCTCTCTATCTCGGAGTGTTAGTGAGGGGTTGGCAAACTATAGCCCAGAGGCCCTCTCCGGGCTGCTACTTGTTGTTAGTTGGCCTGGGAGCTAAGAACAGGTTCTGTGTTTTCAAATGGCTAAAAAAAATACAAATGTAGGAAAATATTTTGAAACTTGTGAAAATTAGATGAAGTTAAAACTTTAGCCTACAAAGTTGTCATTGGAACACAGATGCACTATTTTGTTTATATATTGTCTATGGCTGCTTTTCCATTACAATGACAGCTGAATAGTTGAGGCAGAGACTGTGTGTCCTCAAAACTGCCAGTATTTGCTCTCTGGATCATGCAAGACAAAATTTGCTGGTCTTGACGATGCTGTGATGCTGTGCCTATGCCCTAAATTTTCTTCCCACTCTTCACCACTGATTCTAACTCATCATTTATGTTGCAGGTTTATTTCCCCTAGAAAAGCCTCTTCTGACCTTCAAATAAGTCAGAAGTCTCTTGTCACTGCCCTCTTCATTTGACTTCATTGTATCTTTCCTAAATTGTAATTGTAATGTCAGTTTATGTGATGATTCATATCACCCTGGCCTCTCCATCGATTGTCATCCACAGGAGGATGGCAGTCATATCCATTTTGTTCATGACTTGTCCCTACCTCTAATCCAACACCTGGCACACAGTAGGTACTGAGCAAATAATTTGGAATTATTTGAGAGGCTCAATAAGGGGCTGCTGCAACATTCTAGGTGACAAGCAATGAGACCTGCTTTAGGCCGTGTGGGCTGGAGAAGAGGTGGGTTCTGGAAGTCCATAGGGGATGAAACTGATTGGCTATGAGGGGTGAGCTAGATGGAGTCAGAACTGACTGCTCACCTAAGTACTGCTGTTATTCACGTGCAGCTTCTCCTTAGCTTGGAGTCAGATATCAGAGGGAGTGGGGCAGAATTTAGAGTTCAGACTTCCCAGAAGACAGAAGTGATCTACTAGGACCACCGTAGCTCTTGGGCAAAGTCACTGGGGTCCCAGTTCTGCAATATGGAACTTTAATCATGTCCTCTATATTTAAGGTTTATGTGTTTCAGGTTGACATATGTCTCCTTAATAAGAATTGTCAGATAAAAGGAAAAAATGTCATTTGAATTTTTCATAACCCCCAGCAGTCTGGCTTTTCCATTTGGTCTCAATGTTTCTGACTCGCATCTTAATGAAGGCCAAATGTAAATTAAGTTCTGTCAGTCGGGAACAGCTGGAATTTCCTATCTTTATAAACACGAAACATTATAGGGTAACAAGGTGCAGACTGAGGAAGGTCAAGAAAGTTAACAGGCTGATGCGGGTCCTGACAGCTCAAGTGTTAATGGAAGATAATTAACTAGCATGTAGAGGCAGCATGGAGGTATTCCAATCAGTCTTTTAACTCATTTCCCTTTTTTGCCTTTGTCAGCAGAGTGGGAAAGTAATCACTTTATAGTTTGAGGTTTTCATTGTTCATTCCAAAGGTCTGGAACCAACTGGCTGGAATGTCAGAGGATTTTGTTGATGGGCTTAGAAAATATATCTGCCCCTCCCATCTCCCCCTTCCATGCCCCTCCGCTTCTGTTCCCGCAACATATTGGATAAATGAGGAAATGATTTTCTTATTTGTTCTTATGTGTCTTTTCCTGTATATGTAGCTTCTTTGGAGGAACCTGGGAGTTTGGATGCCCATGGATGTGGCTTGATAATTTCATACTGACTGGGGAAGGTGGCAACTCAATATTTTGTGGTAGGAAGTATTAAAAAGAGAACTCTCTAAGCGGTCAGAAAAGTTTGTTCTAGTCCCTTCTATAAAATAAGAGGCTTGCCCCAACTCATTTATGTGCCTTGTCTGACCTTGTTCTTCCATTCTTCATGATGCTATATTAACAGCTCTTTCTTCACTTAGATTTCTTATAAACTTGAAACTTTATGAAAGGTAAACAAGGTTAAGTTTCTTTCTTTGAAATGCACCATTTCTTTTTGAGTGGCAATACAGTAGGCTCCATTTTGAGGTCTAGTACTATCCCTCTAGATTCTGTGGATCTTAGCAATGGAGCTAAGAGGAACCCTGGGAGATGAAAGTAGTGTAACAAAGTACAGCATTTGAAGCCAGGTACACTGATATTTGAATCTTTCTCCACCATTTATCAATTTTGGACGAGAAACTAAATCAACTTTTGAGTCTTAATATGCTTAGCTATAAAATAAGGATATCATCAACTTTGTGGGATTATTGCTCCGCAAATTTAGTGAGATATTTGTGTAATGGCTTATACAGTAGGTATTAAAATATTCACTTCTGTGGTTTTTTAAAATGTTTATTTCTACTGATAGGCATTGCAGAACATCCTACCAAGAATTGAGACTATTTTAAACACTGGAATATCTTCTTTCATAGACTGGGCTTTGAAGAGTGGTATGTTTTTCCTGTTTGACAAGTAGCTATGGGAAGCATCTAAAAACCACCACATATAATGTGTGGTGGTTTGGCGTTTCCTCAAACTAATAAACGTGGAGCTACCATACGACCCAGCAATACCACTTTTGGGAATATGCCCAAAGGACACAAAAACACTAATTCAAAAGGATACATGCATCCGTATGTTTATTGCAGCACTGTTTACAATAGCGAAGGTATGGAAACAACCCAGATGCCCAAAAATAGATGACTAGATCAAGAAAATGTGGTACATATACACAATGGAATACTATTTAGCATTCAAAAAAGATAAACACATGCAATTCACAGCACCATGGATGGAACTAGAAGGGATCATGCTCAGGGAAATAAGCCAAAAGGAAAAAGAAAAATATTGAATGGTCTCACTTATAACGGGAATATAGGGGAACCAAATACAAGAGTGACAATCAGCGAGAGAGGGAGGATGATTGGGGCTCAGAACAGGGGAGAGGGGAGCACAGGGGACTGTAGTGATGGTACATGGGTGAATTGGTGGTGGGAAACATACAGAGAATATACGGTAATGTAAAAGACATAAATAAAAATAACAATTAAAAAAAATAAAAACCACCACAAAGTTGTTGACACACTCGGAGACAGTTGTAGAATACAGAATGTATTTTCAGTCATTTACTCATTTGAATCATTCACACCCTAAGTGTAACACCTACATCTCAGGCGGGCAGCACTGAGCAGTGAATCCGACTGAGTTAGTGAATACCTTGTTTTCCCTAAAATTCACAAATGCCTCCAGCTCCAGCATTCTTTCACTTCACAAGGATTATTTAATCTTCACACCAGCCTTGTGGGTAGATGTTATCTCCTTTTTATGGATGAGGAAACTGAATCTCAAAAAAAGCCAAACCACTTACTCATGGCAGCACATCGAGTAGGCAAAGCCACATGAAGGGCCAGCCCTCATCTCTGAGCCCGGCCCCTCCTGCAGAGCCCATGCAGTTCACAGTGGGAACCCATAGTGGTCTCTGCATTCACAAAATGAAGTCCCTTTGCAGGGGGAAGATACAGACCGCCTGAGCATTAAGGACAGAGCAAGGGAATAGATGAAAACAATAACTTAATTGTATATTGAACGTATTTTCCATCTAGTATTTTTTCTAAGCATTTTATCCACATTAAGCTCATCTAATCCTCACAGCCATCCTATGGAGTTATTATCATTTTTTTTTTATGGATTATAAAATAGGCTCAGAGATGTTGAGCAACTTGCTCAAGGTTACTCAGTTAATCAATAATGACAAAGCTGGGACTTGAACTTTGGCATTATGGGCTTATTTGTCATCATTTGCTCTACTGCCTCAAGTATTTATCTTGCATGGCTTTGAATAAATTAGTTCAGGGTAGAAATTTGTAAGGGATGACTATAGGAGGGTCTGAGGTGGCGAACAATGGGTGGTGGATTCATTTAACAAGCACTGATTGTCTCTTTTATGATAGACACTGTGTCGGGTATTGGGAATGCCTCAGTGAAGAAGGCAGATGAAGGCCCTGGGTTGACTTCTGGGAATGTAGATTTTTGTGTCAAGAGGCAGAAAACAGACAAAGACACACACACACACACACACACACAGATTTGATTTTCTGGAAAATACTACGGAGGAAAAACGAAGATGAACACATTTGGCCTGGCTATCTAGGTTCTCTCTTGGAGGATTTGGTTTGACCTGAATGGTGAGATTTTCAGGAAGAGGGAGCAGCAGACTCCCCGAGGGAAGGAGAGCACCTGTGAGACTGGCAAAGAGCCTGAGTAAGGCAGAGTAAGAGGAGGAGGAGGGTTGGAAAAGTGGGCAAGGGCCAGATCATGCATAGCCATGAGGCCACAGGCAGGAATTTGGATTTTTTTCTAAAGCTGTGAGAGATGGTTGATGGATTTTAAGCATGGGCATGACATGATCTGTTTTATGACCTAAAAATATCAGTCTGGCATATGCACTGGTTGGATAATAACTATTTGTATAGCAACAATGACGTTTACACTATACTGTTAAAAGGAAAAAATTACAGGACTGAATGTGCAGGCTTATAAATGCACTTGCTTTCAGAAATTATCAGTATAGAAGCAAAGACTGGCTGTACACACAAAAACATGAATAATGGGACACTATCCATGTTTGGAATCGTTTTCTGTTAGAGCACAATCTTCACGCTTTTATTACTTCTTTGTAATTTTCCATTAAAAATAATCTTGTAGTCATAGCTACATGTTCTGGTTGACAATACTTCAGTATTTAGCATAGGATATTTTATTTCTTGTGCTTTTTTTCTCTCCAAAACACTGTACTAGAGAGCTTCCTATGCACTATTTCATCTAAGTCCCTCATTAACACAGTATTACTAGGTCATTATACAGATAAGGAAACTGAATCCCAGGGGGCTTAAGTAGTTTCCTCAAGGCTACATGACAAGGGAATAATAGAGCCAAGATTTTCGGCAAGTCCAACCAGCCTCTAAGTCCTGGGTTCTAACCATTGATCTTCACTGCCTATTTTCAAAGAGCACTTGTTTCTTCTTACATACCAGGGGTGCCGACTGCCAACGCACAGGTTGAATCTGGGCCCCAGATGGGCTTTAATTGACCCACCATATACTTGAAAAAAATTTTTTTGAATTAGCTTCCAACACTTAAAAACTGAGAAATTTCATATAAAAATCCAGATTTTCTGCTTCTTTGGAAAAAAATAACAAAAGGTCTTGGCAGTCCTGGTCCACATTCCCATGTGGAAGGAATTGGCCTGGGTGGATATAGGGCTGCCCCCTTTGGAAGGGGCAAGTGTCCCTCATTTCACAGCGGTCCCGCCCAGCCTGCTTCTCTCATTTCCTTTTCTAGCTCTTCCCCTCTAGGCATTTGGATTTGAGACACACGCTGTGGGAATCAATCATTACTTTTCCTATAACAAAATGCTTAGAGAAATGGAAAGACTTTCCAGATGTGGAAATTTCTTGGTCAGTGACATTCTTGGTAAATTTCTTGGTTGGTGGCTCGAAGCATACTATGCCCATATTCTCTCACACCTCTGGGTTCTTGCTCAGGTTTTTCCTTCTGCCTGGAAAACGTATAATAGTTTCTTCCTTCACTTGGAAAATTTATCCTAATTCTTCAAGATTCCACAAGCCCTTCCTTGACTTTCTCCATTGAGTGTTGGGTAGGGTCCTGCCCTTGGTCCTCTGTGCATCCTCCCCTTACCTCTGCCCTGGAATTCATTACAATATATTGCACCTCATTAATCTCTCCATTCCTAATGTCTAGGGTATTGCTTAGCATCTAACATGAATAACCCGGTAAATATTTTAATGGATGGTTGGATGGACTTATTAATCATTTATCATGCCCTTTTTGATTGTTGGGTGTGTCTGGCCAATCGTTCCATTCCAAAGTAAAGATCCACTGCTCAGCGGTAATAAGTTTTCTCTTCCCCATTGTGGGAAAGGAAGTGTGGAGCATTACCACTCCTTTCCAACCCAGAGCCACCCCTTGGCTGGAGTCCTGTTAACTTGAGTCACACACAGCTCACTTTGTATATGAAGTGAAGGCTCTGTCTTTCTACTCTTGAGGTGGGTAACCCCTCATTTGTTCCCTTTATCCTCCAGCAAATTCAAGACTCATCTACTGAATCAAAAGGCCTCTCTTTAGAATGTTTATACCAGGGCCCTGTTGCATCCAGCCCAGATTTCTCACAGCCTTTGAACAAGGTGGACAGTATTGTCAGCAGTCTTTAGGGCATCTGTTGTGCATTTTCTCCCCAGGGTGGTCTGCCCATAAACTGGCCTTAGAGTAAATATACTAGTGTTGAGGCTGATGGCAGCCTTCATTTACCTGAACAGTGAATTTTCCCTTATCACCCTTTCATTTGTGTATTTGACTTATGCCAAATATGTGCTATATACTTTTAGCTTAATAGTCCAAAAAAGTAATTTTACAAAGCAAGCGCAAGGTAGGAGAGGAATTGACTTGATACTTAGCCAGTAAATAAATTAATAAATGTCAGCTATTATTATAACACTGTATTTTGTATTTTACTTTATGGCTTATCACGGACTTTCACGTATATCTTTTTTACTTGCTCTGTGACGTGGCCTTGGGAGATAAATATTACTGTTTACCATATTTTCCAGATGAATACACTGAGCCTGAAAGAGCTGCAAATGATTTGTCCACAGGTGTCAGGACTGGGTTTTAATGAAGGTCCTTTTGGCTCTAAATCCTCTCTTGCTTTTTCTGCTGTGCCTTGTCCTCATTTGGATTCTATGCTGCAGAGGAGCAGGAGCCTGTCTTTCTGGACCTGACTACTGTGTCCACAGAGCCAAGTCCAGTGACTGGCATCAAAAACATTCTCTCACACATAGATGCTCAATGAATTCATGTTTCCTGGTGAGAGCCAGACTTCGGACGGTGGCCGGAATAGCTCAGCTGTAGTTGCAACATGCGTCCCGCTCCCTTGCATGAAGGCAGCTACCCCTAAGAGTTCTCAGTGTAAGCATTGTTAAGAGCATGCAACTGGCTTTATGCCTAGATGGTATGATTTGATGTAAAAGAAAAATTGGGGACAGTTCCTCCCCTTGGTGGCTAAAGTGGAGGCTGTGCCTATTGGAGGAAAATTCTGTCTTTAGACAAGACATAATAGTGGTCATGAGAAAGGGACTCATTAGCACGATGGATGGACTTCACTGAGGAGTACTGTCACCTCGGGACTCTGGAGGCCCGGGGTAAACAGATGTTCACTGAAGCATGGATGGAGGGAGGTTAGAGGTCAGAAAAGATGTAAAGCAGGAGATTCTTCTGGAAGTGTAAGTACATCTCATTTCTCTGAATATGTGGTTTGTTTTTATCTTTTCCTGCTGTCTTCAAAATAAGAGTAATTGTGCTGCTACTATAGGAATATATTCATTTAATGCCTGAAACAAATGCTTGTAAGAGAATGTAAGAGAAAGCACTGTGTCTGGTGATGAAAATGAGGTTGAGACCAAAAATATCCTTTATCACCAGGAGCCCCAAACCTAGGAACTATGAAAGCCATTTTTTCCTCCAACATTTTATTATCAAAAATTTCAAACATATGAAAATGTGGGAAGAATTTTACAGTTAGCACTAAGAACCATCACCTGGATTCTCTCATTAACATTTTACTGCATTTGTTTTACCATGTGCCTGTGTGTCTACCTGTCTATCCGTCCATCAAGCTACCTTAAATTTTGGGGGTAATTTGAGACATGGTTATATTTGTAAAAACAGGCTAAAATATTAAAAGTCTCTTTACCTTTCTGAGACATTTCATAAATTGTAGTGAAGCTATTGCCTCTGCTTAATTGTTCTCTATGAACATGATCAATATTGTCACTAGGATGTATTAAGTATCTACCATGTGCTTTTAAGTTAACTGTCTTATTTAATTCTTATGAAAATCCTGTGAGGTTGATGTCACTTTGCAGATGAAGAAGCTGAGGATGGCAATGTTGGATCTTTTGACTCTAGGGATTTAAAAAGCTCTAAAAGGAGTACAGAAAGGCCAACTGGTCAAACTGTAGCCTTTATCAGGCAAGGTCCCCCTGTCTGTTCTACAGGTGAGATGCCCAGGAAGAGAGACAGCCAATTTTCATAGTTTAAGAAACCAAGATAACACAGTTGTCCAATTTTTCATTTATCTTACATTTGAAGATCAGTATGAACTCTGGAATAAAAAAATTATGAAATTATGCAAAGTTAGACTCACAATTAAAGAATCATACTTGAGACTAGTGAAACTGAGTATTACAGTAACACAGATTCCAACCCATTCCTCTTCTGTCTTTGTTCCCCCACTTTATAGTGACCTCCTCAGCTCTGATCTCTTCCTCCTCTTTGTGGTCACCTTCTGTAATTCGGAAGAATGAATAAATGATTGAACTAGTTCCTTACCTCCTCTGAAGCCAGGGGTTCTAGAAGTACTTCTTCAGCCTAGACCTCATTCAAGCCTTACCTCTGTTGAGCCGTGGCTGCTCTGCTGGTTGAATAAGTGATTTGGAGATCCCCATAAAAGCCCATATTTCTGTACTCCTACATGGAGTGACTATGACTTAGGTAAAACTTGTGAGTGACCTCTGTAATAAAAGAAAGTCTGATCTTGACTCCAGTCCTTCTGATACCCATACCCACACCTGCTCCAAAAACTGCTTTGGTTTGACTTCTGGATTTTGCCGTCTCAATGGTCATTGTTTCCCTGCTTAAAAAAATTAAGACTAGGGAGTGTTCCGAGGGATTAGAGAGTTTCCTGAAAAAGAGGCTCTGCCTTCCCTGTTTCCCACTATGGCTTTGCTAACTGAATTGTGACAGACATTTTCTCCTAGTAGTGCTCGGTGCATAGGGCACTGGAACTTGCTGAATAAAACAAGGTAAACAATTGGGGAATGAATTTTTTCCCAGTAATTATTTTCCATTATTTTACCTTTTATTATTATTATTTTTTATTATTATTATTATTATTGTTATTATTATTATTATTATTTCAGCACTGATTAGTGAAAAATCAGTGGACCTGGACTAGCACAGTCCAGTCTTGAATTTGGGAACAACTGGTCTGTATGACCCCTGAAGTTCTCCTTCAGCACCCTCCTTCTGTGAACCCAAGATAGATGAGAAGAGAGGCAGGATCAGAGTGCAGCCTGCCCAGTTGTCTTGGCACAAGGCCGTGCGGTCTGGCTTTGGCTAGGAGTCAGGGACTAGCCCGTGGACCTGAGGAAGAGCGTGAGTCACTGTGGAAGTATTTATCCAGTACCTCCCATGTCCTGGGAAGCGGCAGCTGGACAGTGGTGAAGGAGAAATGAGTTTGGATTTCAAGTGACTAGAGATTCTCACTGACCTTTTCACTATCTGCATGATCTTGGGCAGTGCATTTCACGTATGGGCCTCAGTGTCCTGCCTGTAAAATAGGGGCGATGGAAATATGCTCTCTCAGAAAGTCTGTATTAAGTGGTAGTGTGTGAGTGGTAGTTACATAATTTCAGATAACGATTATGAAAAGACAAGTTGATTTTTGGAAAGAAAACTAATGAGGTCTGTTTTGCATATATTTATCTCTAGATGAAGGTGCAAAAGCTAAGAGTGAAGAGAAATAGAACACAGTATTTGGGGATAGGTGCTTTTATAGAATCTGTGCTTAATCTTTTAATTGGTGATTGATTTCTATGGACAAGTTGGGGACAGGATATTATTATCTTTATTATACTTTGGTTGGATTAGGTGGAGAGCCTCACTTCACACAGCTAATGAGTGGAAAAGCTAGGGAAGTGACTCAAATCTATCACAACCCTATGCTCTTGCCCTGAAGGCTCACAGGCCAAGGTTTTGGGGCGGGGGGGTGGCATGGAGGAGTCAGTAAATCCATCCTGAGATGCCCCAAGCAAGTGCTTCCAGAGAAGTTTGACTTGTACTATTACTATTAGTAGCTAGGAGGGCCGTGCCTTCATCACAGACATTCTTAGGATGACGGCTGTAAGAATGAGTGCCCATCTTAGAAGTGCTCTTAAGATAATCAGTTCCAGAGTAAGCAACTGCCAGAGTTGATCAAGGAAACACATTAATTTAGCAGATAATTTATTAAAAATTTACTGTACTCCAGACGCTTTATTAGATGTGGGTAACAGAGCAGTAAACACAGCAGAATCCCTGCCCTCAAGCTGCTTATAATTTAGAAGAGAGGCAAAAGAGAAGAAGTAGCAGTGGAATGGCAGTTTAGGCCCCTCTGGCGACCATCCAGTTGGGGGGAGGAGTCAGGAGGAGCTGACACCTGGGGTCTGACAGGTGGATTGCAGATAGGTGAGCACTCTGACTGGGGCAGCTTGCCAAAGGCAGGCAGGTGGGGGGAATGGCCTGGGGAAAGGCCTGACAATCTGAGGAAACAAGACCTCCAGTAGGTACTTGCGTGGTGGGAGCTTAGAATGTGAGTCAGTAGAAAAGCACTTTTGAATCCCCTTTTGTGATTCAGTGCTGTCCCCATGGAATTTTATTTCCTAGCCACAATCACAAAGAAAGCCACAGTCTCTTTGCCTCACCTTTTCTGACTCTCCCAGCTCCAGGGCCTGGAGCTGACGACTGAGGGAAGATGAGCACCGAGTGTTCCTTTGGCCACAGTATTTCCCTGGGTGGAAGGAGACCTTTCCTGATTTCACGCATCTCAAGGCTAGACTAGACAGTGCCTCAGAGCATAGAGCAGTGAGTTAACCCCTCTTGTCCAGGAGGGTGGGACTGAATACCAGACAGGCTCTTTCCACCTCTCCTTTGGTGGGCGTGTGACTCAGAGACAGTGACATCAGCCATGACTTCATTCACCCAGAGGAGAGACAGTCCGCAGCCTAAGAGCAGGCGCTGGTTTCTGCCCTTCCGTCTCCATGTTTTGCCTTGTCGGGGACATTGTTGTGGTCTTGCTGCTTTCTTTTTTCCCCACACATTTTCCTCATTTTTACCTTTTTCTGTCTCTCTTCCATCCCTTTTCTTTCTCATTTCATTCATTTTTCATGTTTAAACTATTTGTTCTTTTCACCCCTTTATCCATCTTTCACTTTTGTCTTTCTTCTTCCTCCTCCTCCTAATCTTTTGTTTCATGACTCTCTGGCTCATCTTGTCTTTTATCTCCATTCTGCATTCTTCCTTTTCGTATATTCTTTCTCCTCCCTTCATGTCAGAAATGTGTACGGGAACTGGCCCGTCTCCTCTCCCCTTCAGACTTCCCACCAGGTTATTGTTGTCCTAACCTTCCTCAAACTGTGCTCACAGATCACTTCCTCTTCAGGACTGATGGTGGCATCCATTCTCTTCTGACCTGAGTGTCTAATACAAATCCAGATTTGCCTCTTACAGATCTTCAGTGACCTTCCATGACCAGTGACCTTCATGCTGACCTCAGGGTTCCTTTTTCATGACCAGGGATGTGGTTGGGTATTCCTGTACTTTTGCTCAGATGGTTGTCCTAGCTTGGACCACCATTCATCCCATCTTCTTTAGCCTTTGCCTTCCATCCACTTCTGTGTGGAATACCTAAGTAATACCTTTCCACTGCTGCCTGCCCAAGCAACAGTTTTTCTTTCTTGACCATGCAGCATCCTTAATTTATAAATCGTGCATTTTTGAACTTGAATTACTCTGCACTGTTTATAAATTCTTTCTGAATGTTTCATATACAGACGCTGCTCCACCTTGCCAATAAGCAGCCTAAGATCAGGACTAGGATATCACGGGTTTTTATGGTCTGCTTTCAGACCTAGTACACACCCAGCCACCAACCAGGGCTGATAAACACATTGTTGCATGATCAATAAGTATTTCATTTGAGAAGTAGTTATTTCATGTTTACTCTTGTGTGCAGATGAATAAATTATAGCCTCTCCCTAAAAGGAACTAAGAGTCTAATCAAAGAGACAGATAGGTCCACACATAATTTGAGACGAGTCAGAATTATGGGAGAAGTTAAAATATACTAGGGATGTGCCAGGATGGAGTACATTAGCATGTATAAGCTCATTCAGTTGAGTCCCACTAATAATAATGCAAGTTAAAATTGCTGTGAGTGAACAAATGAGACCCACAGTTACTGTGTGACTACTGGGCAGAAATAGCACCATGTACAAGTAGAAGAATCAAGATTTGAACTCAAGAGTATCAGTCTCCAAAGCCTCTGATCCTTCTTGAAGGTGGAAATGTGGTAGAACTGACATTCTGATAGTAAAAAAGTATTTTAAGGTGTGCGTACTCTGTGCCAGATGTTGTTTTAAACACATATATTTTCATTTTCTTTTTCAACAACTATAGTATAGGTGATATTATTGTGTATAATTACATTAGGGACACTGAATCTCATTATATAGGTCACTGAAATAAAGAATAGTTAAGTAACTTTTCCAAGGCCATGTAGTTCTGAGCCAGCACATGCTCTCCTGAAATCCAGCTCTGGAGAAAGGGCAGCAAAATGTGCAAAGGCATCTCAGAGTAGCCTGTTTTATTACTAGAACTGCATTCGGTCAGCTTATTTGAAAGACCAGGAACTGTGGGGTGCTGGTACAAGAACTTGTTGAGAGATGAGGCAAAAGAGGAAGTGTGAGGTAAGGTCACAAAGACCATCTAGTGTCCAGCACCTCCCACAAAGATGCTTCACAAAAGATGCAAGCAGTGTTCCTGAAAGGGCTGTTTTCTGTGATGGTGGATGGTTTGCATTCATCATAAGGAAGAGTGTATGAAGTTCTGATCTTCTTTCACTAGTTGAGTTGTGAAGGATTTTCCCAGTTGCAGACTTTGTCCATGCCCTACTGGAAATGGCAGTGGAATTCTGCAGCAGTGGTGTTCATGGACAAGGAAAGGGACATTGTGTGTGTGTGTGTGTGTGTGTGTGTGTGTGTGTGTGTGTGTGTACACTGGCATGCACACACACACCCAACTAGGCCCCACAGAAATTACAAATGGAACAGTAAGGTACAGTCATCCTTGTGGGTTGGCAAAAAGTTAATTTGGGGTTGAAGGACATTTGGGGAAGGAAAAGAAAGGGGCATCTCTGAGCCGGCCTGGCCCTGGCACCAGGTTGTCCTCAGACGTCCCAGAGTACTCAACATTTGACAGCGTGCTCTTCTGCCACAGCCCCCTCTCCGGGGTGCCTGGCAGCCATTCAACATGGCGCTGCACTGACCCAGAGTGCACGCCAGGAAGTGAATGAATCCATTTTCCAATTAAAGTGAAACTTCTCCAAAGGACCTCCTCACCCCAGGAAGAGAAATTTATCTTCCTGGCAGTCTGGCTTGGCTGGAATATGTCTCTGCTCCTAAGATAGACTGTGAAAAGCCATTAGCTTGAATGAGAAAAGAGAAACTGGGACAGTTCTTATTCACAATCTCATTCATTTATCCATTCATTCTTTATTTCCATTTCCAAAAACTCCAATTTAGCATATACATCTCCATTCTTATATTCATTCATTCAGCTAACATTATTCATCATGTATGCATCAGAGACAATGCTAGGTGCTAGGAGTAGAGAAATTGAAAAAAACAAGAAGATGGTCCCTGCCTTTTAGGAGCTTCTTGTTCAGGGAGGGAGAGAGAATGATGAAGAGATAATGGGAATGTTAGGGGTATTTATGGAGTATTGAGGGGGCTTAGTGTAGGTACACCTAACTTAGGGAGTCCGAGAAGATTTCATGGAGTGGGTAATGCTTGAGTTCTAAATGATGTTGGCCTGGTGAAAGACGGAGGTATTCCATATAGGGTACACAATAAATTAAGATATAGAAATGCAAGAAAAAATAAAATGTAGGTGGGTGATTCCATTTTAGTATCTTAGAGTCATCAGAAATCAAGCTGGAGTATAAGACATGGATCAGAAATGTCATGTTAATGAATTTGATCTTAGGGAGTAGGAACTTGGGAGGATGCAGGGTATTCTAGATTGAAAGCTTCCTGTGGGTGGGGGCTATGGCTGTTGTTGGCTCATTTCCCTGGCATTGAGCATAGTACCTTAAGTATAGAGGACCAGATAGATTTTTTTTATGGAATGAATGGATTATTGAACTAATGAATTATTTTTTTTAGTCAAATGTACATTTGTCAAAGGTTATTGTATCCTCACTTGTTGTGTAGAGGGTAGGACTTGAAGAAGGGTTATATTTGAAACTTAGGGGCTATATCAGTTGTTTTGTTCTATAACAAGCCACCTTAAAACTTAGTGATGTAAAAAACCATCTATTTACCTCATAATTATGCAGGTTGGTAATTGGGGAAGTGATCAGATGTTTTCTCTGCTGAGTTCACAGAAAAATCTGTGGAGGGATACTGGGTAGGGTTTGCTGACCTTGGCTTTGCTTAGCTCTTTTGCATGTCTGAAGCCTTGGCTGGGATTGTTCATTTCTGTTCCACATGTTCCTGATCCTCCAGCAGGCTAGCCTGAGCTGCCTCACATGGCAGCACTACATTTCAAGAAGACAAAAGCAAGATTTTTTGAGACTTCAACTTAGAAGTAGCACAGTGGCATTTTTGCTTATCCCATTGGTCAAAGCAAGTCATGAGACCATCCCCAATTCAAGTTGTGGATATACAGAGTCATCTCTTGATGAGAAGAGCTACATCATATTGCCAAAGGCATGGATTAGGGGACTGGAAGAATTGTGGCCACTTCTGCAGCACAGTATAAATGTCATAGCAAAAAATCCATGTGGAAGAATATGATGGACTGCAAATGGAATAGAGAAGAAGGGCTGTGATAGTCAGTTTTATCTCTCAACTTGATGGGCCACAAGGCACCCAGACGTTTGGTCCAGCATTACTTGGAGTGTGTCAGAGGTAGAGTTTCTGGATGAGTTTAACAGCTCAATCAATGAGCTGACTAAAGTAGACTGCCCCATCTAGTGTGGGTTGGTCTCATCTAGGCCATTGAAGACCTGAAAGAATCAAGAGTCTGAGTAAGAGGAAACTCTTATCCATCTGTCTCCCTGAGCTGGGACATTCTTTTTCTTCCTGCCTTTGGACTCAGACTGAACCATGTACTCTTTTGGGGGCTCCAAACTGTTGAACTTTGGATTTGAGTTTATACCATCAACTCTCCTAATTTATTAGGCCTTGGAGTTGGCATGGAACTCCAGGGTCTCCAGCTTGCTAACTGTATATCATGGGACTTTGCTGCCTGCACAGTCATGTGAACCAATCCTTATAATACAGAGATTGTGTGTGTGTGTGTATGTGTGTGTGTGTGTGTGTGTGTGTGTGTGTGTGTAAGTTCCTCTGGAGAACCTAATACAGGGGGTGAGTTGGGAACCCTTTTGTGAATTAAATGGGAGTTTAAATTAGAAGGATGATTGGACGTAAGGAATGACAGAGAAGAAATAGAAGATGATTTCTTGGGTAACTAAATCTACTGATATAGAAAATCAAGGAGGAGGAAGACATTTGGAGGGAAGATAACAATTTCTGTCCCGGATATGTTGAGTTAGAGATATAGTACGTGGATCATCCAGTGGACCTGTCTCAGAAAAGTTTGGAGTCTAAGATTTGGATATAACTCAATTTGTAGTTGTTTGGAACATTAGGAGTGATAGAGATTGCCAGGAGAATGTGAATGGTGAGAAGACCATTTGGATAAGGCAGGAACTCTGGGGGAACATCCACATTTAAAGGGTAACTAAGGAGAAGAATCTCAAGGAAACAGAAAAGCAACAATGATGAGAAGGCATGAAGGGATCCAGGAGAACTGGATTTTAAGGCATCTCTCCACTTGTCTAAACCTACTTTTTATCACATTTGCTCTAAGAGCTTCTTACCCATTTCAAACCTGCTCTTCATATTAGGACTGACTTTCTCCTTCTCTGCTCCCCCCAAGCAGTAGTACTACTCACAAGGAATTGTGTTACCTACGTTGCCCTGGCACCCTGTTCCTTTCTTCCTGGCATTTCTTTTGCATTTTACTCTGCTTTAGGGAGGTGCACACTTTGACTAGCTCTGAGCTGGTTGTTACAGATCTACACTTTAGTCTCTTTCCACTTTATCTCTTGCATAACCTTGGGGCAGGCGTGGTTCCTTTCTGGGCTTTCGTTTCTTAAATTACTGTAGAATTAGGTTAATTAATTTCTTGCCTTCTGTGTCTTAAAGGACTATACAGACCAGATGAGATCATGTAGGTCACTATGCTTTGAAAAATATGAGTCTGTAGCTGCAATTAAAGTGATACTCGTCAGGCACTCTACATCATTTCATTCCATTCTCATAGCTTCCATTGAGGTATGTGCTAGTAAATGGTATTTGAGGAAACAAAGGCTTAGAGAAATTAGTTTGGTTAAAGCTACACAGCTGGAAATCGATGAGGACAGTCATGTCTTCCTGATCCTAAAAGTTCTTAGACCCCATATACCAAAGACATGCTTTCCTAATACATGTCATGGTATCACGTTACGGGGCAAAGTCAGCTTCATGAATATGATCAGTTTTCATGTAAGTGATAACATTTTTATGGTTGGGAAATCAATTCTTGGGTAGTTTATACATTTTATGTATAACAGGGATCTGTGGGAAGGAGGAGAAAAGAAGGTATATATAATTTTCAAACACTGGATAGATAGATATTATAACTTGAAATTGTTTCATTTAACAAATTCTATGATTGTACAGTTCAACAAATCCTTCCCTGCTGGGGAGTAATCTATCTTGTCAATTCAGATTCTTCCTTTTTTTGTGTCGTTCTGAGCAGTAGCATTGATATTTATTCTACCTGACCTTAAGGCTTCAACTCAAATCTGTTCTCCATGAGGCCTTTCTTAGCCATCGACCCCAAAGCCCTTTTCCTCCTCTAAACCCTGTCGGTGATTACTCACTAGAGGCAGATATATGGCCACACACAAAATATTATGGTAAAGTTATGAGGCTGACTCACCAAAATGTGTTATCAGGCTCATTACATTATTGTCATACATCATTTTATTAATTGCATTATCCTTTGCACACATCTTCACCACTGTTATAATTTTCTTTTTAAAAAGGCCTGACTTTAAATTTCTTTATGCCTCCTGAAACCTTTTGCATTGTCTTTTTCATGAATCAGCTGACTTTTACCATCTCAAGTTTGTCATTTCAAGGTGGATTTAGACACATGAATATATGATTAGGATATTAGAGGGATTCCCTGAGAAGGTGTGATTTGAGCTAGATTTGAATCAAAGGTAGAAGTTCGATATTGGGAGAACCATGAGAAATTCAAGTCAAAGCATCAGTCTCCACAGGGGCATGGGGATGTAAAAGAATGTAATGCGTTTGGGGAACAGGAAGAGATGGAGAGTGAGCAGGGTGGACAGTGCAAGTGGGTGATGGGAGATGAGCCCAGAAGGAGTCATCATAATAATGGCCAAGTTGGAGTCAGTTGTGAAGCATCCTGAGTTCCATGCCAAGGAGTTAAAATGGGAATCTTGGCCAGGAGGAACTGTCGAACCATTTTAAATAAAGGGATGTAATGGTAAGTTTTAAGTTTTTAGAATGATGCCTTTAGTAGCAAAAACCTCTAAGTATATCTGCCTGTCTGGCTTGAAATATCTCCACTGTTTGGTCTTTTTCTCTGTGTCTGGAAGTTTGAAACATACAATTGTTTCATTCATTCTGGAAAGTTTCTGGTTGGAGATTGTGACCCATTCCATGTTTTTAGCATCATTTTTCTTTTAAGAATGCAATTCAGGGTTACGTTTCTCTCTGAAACATCTTTCCTCTCTGGGCCACCAGCCTATGCTCTTAATTTGGTGACTTGAACATAGATTGAGGATAAGTTTTGCTTTTTTATGGGTAGTTGTGCTGGAAGACAACATCATGTCTACTGGAATGTTCGCAGGGTTGTTTATAGGGCAGGGAATTAGGGGTCTATGGCACCTCCCTTTTATTCACTGATGATAGCCCAGACAGAATCCTTTGGCAGTTATTAACAAAAGGTTTGGATGAACCTTTTTGAATCCATCATTCCTAGTTTCTCATGCTGTTCCTAGATGCAGACACACATTGCAGTGTCTGCTTCATTTTCCCTACTAGTCCCTTTGGTGTCAGAAAGCCAGTAGAGACCTCATGGCCTCCACAGACCCCAGAGTGAGAGGAAAATGGAGAAAGGGGTTTGTCTCTGCTCTGAGGCTGGCAGGGTGGCTGCTGCCTGGCCTTGAATTTGGGCTATACAGTGACCGCCTCTACCCTCTGCTGAGCATGCAGCTGTGAGTTTGCATAGTAGCCTCCTCCCAAGAAGGCTGTGGTTTTATGAAGTAATAGATGACTTCAAAAAAGTTTAAAGTTCTCTTTGGTTGCTTCCAAGCCCAGGAATTGCTTAGCTGAAAGGATTGTTATTGGAATGCAGAAGCCCTTCTTGCCAAATCATACACTCCAAATCACTGCTCATTTTTTTTTTATCCCGTGAAGACTAGTGTTTTGTTAGTTGCTTGGTTAGCTGGAGGACAGGCTTATTAACCCTTTCAGTATGGAGAGCTCTTAGATTGAAATGAATTCAGCTATGACATAATGAGATGCAACTGAAGGTGCATGTGTAGAGGGCCTCGTCTGCGCCCTCTGTAATCCATCCGTCATGTGTGTGCACAAGGCGGCACTAGGTGCGTAGAAGCTGTGTAGCTGTCCAAGATTGAAAAACACTGAAATTTTTGAAATTGTGTTCAAAATTGTTTGGAAGGACTTCTGTTTGGCTTTTTTTCTGTAAAGAATACCGGCAGCTTCTACTCTGACCATTGCAGAAGGCCAAAGCCCACAGCTCTGCTTGGCCTGGTAGCCTCAGGATGGTGACAACGGTAGAGTGGCAGAAGGGACACTCAGTATAGAGCTGGAAGCCCCCTCTGATTTTGGGATATGGCCTTGTTGTTCAATCCTGTTTCTGCATCATTAGTGTGTGGCTATTATGTGTCACCTTGCATTCCTGAACGCCCTTGAATCCAGTGAGATGAGGTCTGCTGGGAGCACTGTTGAGAGCTCTGGAAGGAAGTAACTGTGTCTTGATGTAGGCCCCGTGGTAACAGGAATAGAATTGACTTGGGAAGTTTGAGGCCCCGAGATAGAATGGTGCTGGCAAGGGTAGCGGAGGGACAGAGAAATTTTGCTATAAAGCTCGGTTAAAATCCATCTTCTTGACCACTCTGGGATTTGATGCCAAAGCACTTGTGAGCATGTGGCATAAGAGAAGAATGGCACGGGAGTCCCATAGGTAGTCTGGTAGCTTCTGTAAGTAAGAGAGCAGGCTTCTAGAGACATTCTCTCTCATCTAGTCAAACCCTACCTCCTTGTCTTTGCAGGCTAATCTCCAGACTTTGCTTTTCGAGGCAGAGAGCATTTGTATCTAATCTTCCAAGACGGCGTGTATCCTTAAGGATGCCTAGCTCTTGTAATGAGATGTCGTTTTTGGTTTCTCATCCCGTGGAAAGGTTGAACTGGGGTCCCCGGCTTTGATCGATGAAGCTGGCATAGTCTCAAGAAGAAATGACGCTCCTTGGATGCCTCCTACCCACAGTGTGTCTCTTTTTGGCAAGAGGCCTGAAGTTCTCTTTGAGACATTATGCTTGCTTCCATTGTTCACAGCAGCTGTCTATGTGACTGCGGGCTGAAAGCGCTCATTATGCAAGGTCTTTAATGACCTTATACAGATAGTAACAGAGCAGTTGTTTTCTGAGTTGGGGAAGATTGTTCGGCTTTGGCTGGAGGCACTGTTTGTTGCTTCAGTGGTTTAGTGGTGCATTACTGGTGACTGGCCTTGGATTTCTGGAACCCATAGTAGGAGACTGCTTTTTCTCCTTTACTCTTAGCACTTATTTCCAAAACCACAAAACACATGGCATTAGGTTTTGGTGGCTACCTAGACGATTTACAGGTAGTTTGATTCATAATGTATAGTGACTATCAGTTTATAGTTTAGTAAGACATATTTATTCAACTTTCAGTTTTGCCTCATTTTGCATGAACATTAAATCACCATTAAAATGATTGGACATTCAGAGAAAAGTTTAGGGCAGGTCATTTTCTAGATGTAAACTATCACCCAGATGCTTTAGAATGTAAAATAAATAATCATATAACAACAGTGATGGAGAATGGGCTTACCATTGTCTTTTGATCTGTTATTTCTAATGGGATCACATATCTGAGGTAATACTTAGTTTCTCTGCTGTGCATTGATCTCTAGATTCATATAGTATTGGTAGGAATTGGGAAGTAGAAGGAACTCATAGAATCTGAGACCAGTTGGAGTATAAAAAAACACTTGGGAATTTTGTAGCATTCTAAGAAGATAACACATGTAGAAAGCCTTTACAAACTCTGAAACTCTCCTCAGAAGAGAGACATTGGAAGGTAAAATTGAGCAATTTATCTAATTATTTAGCAAATATTTTTTCCATATCTGTGATGTGTCACCTGCTGGCAGGTAAGAGCAGTGTATCTTTTGGAATTTCTGCCTTAGTTACCCTTAAGTTTCCAAAGATACCTTTGTGCTTTAATACATTTCTTTTTCTTTCTTTCTTTCTTCTTCTTTTTTTTTTTTTTTTTTTTTTTTTTTTTTTTTTTTTTTTTTTTTTTTTTTTTTTTTTTTTTTTTTTTTTTTTTTTTTTTTTTTTTTTTTTGTAATTTCTTGGGGAGGTAGTAATTGGAACCAAGGCATGGAGAATTATCTTGGTAGTAGGAAACATTTTTTGACACTCTGTCTCCTTTATGATTTTCTACTTCTTCAGGTACTTGGCAGAAAATGGCCACTTCACAGTTTCCAAGATGATCTCTTGGAAACTTCCATTTATAGGCAGAAGTCAAATGACTCCACTTGGATCCTGATTTAAATTCTTGAGAGGAATCTCATTGGCTCTGTTAGGTCACATATGCATCCCTGGTCCAATCAAGTGTATAAGATATCTGGAATCTGGAGTTTCTATTTGTCAGCTAAGGGTCCAGTCCTCTGTGTGTGGAGGAGAGGTGGTGGTAGGGATAGTTGTGGGATATCATGGTGCATACAGCTGACAAGGCCCTTGACGTCATAGAGCTTACAACCTAACAGAAAAGACATTACATAAATGACTATAGTATGGTATGAGTTGTATGACAGGCAGCCCTAACCTGAGTATGAGATCCTGGAAGACCTTCCCAAGAAAGAGGATAGGGTTAACCAAACTGGGCAGGGAAACGTGGACCCTGGGAGGGAACAAGTGGATACAGAGGATAAGGAATGAATGTTCCAGACAGAGGTGGCAGAGGAATGAAATACCCCAGTGGCAAGAAAAAAAAAATCTACATTCATAGTGTGCAAGAAACATATAAAATTTTACAAGAATGATTCTATTTGCCATTCTCTTTGACTTTGGAGGAAGTTCTTTGAGGGCAGGGACCATTTTCCTATTGCCTTTGGAACTAATTGGTGTATGCAGAATTTTACATGGAAGGATACATTCCAATTTATCAGTCAGTTTCTTAGTGTAGTTTTCTTCCCAGAATAGCTGTTCAACTTTGAAATTTTATTATTTGTCTTGAGACATATCCTCTTGCCCTTCACTGGGAAGATGGATTGCATAACCTCACAGAGTGTGCTTCCTTCTCCTCCAGGTTGGAAAAGATGAATAAAAGAAATTAGGGTCATTTTGGAAGGTTCAATAATTACCAATTTTTCTTTTCTATATAATACTGCTCTTATTTCATCCCCCTCCCAGTCCTTGAACAGATGTTTTACTGGGTATTGTTGGCAATGCTTTTGTTTTGAAAATTTTGAGACATTATTGAAAGAGGAGAGGAGTAGGAAAAAAACCCATAATTGATTCTAATATATATTTAATTTGGCAGAACTTGAGAGAGACTTGCTGGGATAAGGCGGGGCATTTCTTTGATCTCCCAGACTTCTTATCATGGAAGGCAACAGGTGTCACATCACGGTATGTTAATTACAAGTTGGATTTTATTTGTGCTCATCCATTCTCCACTGTCTGTACATATATATTGCTTTCTTAACTCGCTATGACTGGAAGTACTGTTTGCACATCTGCATGTGATTTTGCATACTTGAAACATCTTGAATCCATCTTCCACCTCCACTGCACAGGCCCAAACACCATTGTTCCTCTGAGTCCTGGAATGTGGGAATTTAAGGTGAAGACCACTCATTAAAATTGGCCACATCTGATGGAGATGTGAACAGTCCACCATGAAATGTGACTCTTTTTCCACAGGTACTTTTCACATGGTGAATAGAAGAAAAAGATTTTTCTCTTTGGCCCTTAAAATTAAGTCAAGAGATTTTTTTTAAGGAAGTTCATTTTAACTAGATGGGTGTGTTCTGAATCTATTTTGCTTTTTATATCAATGTATCTGAATCACCATAAAGTATAGAGGTATGTATGCTGAAGTCAACAACATTTTTCCAATGAATTCTGAACTTTATAAATAAGTATGCTACAGTGAGAGCCGATTTAAAAACTATTCATTGAGTGTGAAATTAGAGCTGCTATAATGAACAGAGTGGATATGTATGTGGGTACATATAGACAGGTTTGACCTGAAATCTCAAAGTATGCAAGTGTATTGTATCTTGACCTCTAATTTTGGGGATTGGGGAGAAATGGTCTCATAGTGAAAATGATTTAGAACAAACCTGTGAGGAAGAGGACCATTTTCTAGAGGACGGATAAGCCTGATAAACATACATACAGGCATATAATATATACACACACATACACATAATACACACACACACACACACACACACATATAGGGAGAGAGGGAGGTGTACTTTGAAATTAGCTCATTCACAGAGAGCTAATCCACATTTTCTTTCTTCTTTAAACTCAGGGGAAACTGTATATGGGAGCATCGTTTTCTCTATGTTTTTTCTGTCTATCTCATTTTGTATAATTTGGACCTTTTCTTGTAGAGAGTTGATAAAGAGTGTGATAGTTCAGCTGCAGGAGCTTCCAGACAGGAGATAGGAGAGGACATGCTTCACAGGCACATCATTCTTCATGGTATTATCTTCCCCGCCCGCCAATAAAGCACTAGGGTAGAGGGGATCCACATGCAGATAAAGATTACCTCAGCAGACTTCAGGTACTCATCCCTCACTGGGGGAGTGGTATGAGCTTTATCCCAGAAGGTGCATTAGTCACCCATATACTGTTATCACCAGTGGGTCGATCAGTACGTAGGTGAAGACCTCATCTTGGACACACTCTTTTGGTGTGAAATTAATTTTCTGAAGTTATTTCTAGAAGAACCTTTCTCTAGACTTGTTTTCTGCCTTTGTGTGTAATAAAAGAAATGTTTTGATCATTTTAGTCAAATGAACCTGTTAGTCAAGGCAATGCTAATAGTGTGGGTATCAGCAATACCAATTGGTTTACACTTTCTGAGGACTCAAAAGTAGAAGTGCTGATGGAGACAGACCTTGCTTTCCTTCTCTTTTTCCTTGGATGCTGTTTAATCCAGGCCATTCTCTGGTCCTTCTGATGCTGCTGGACAGTCTACCCATTTCCTGATGTCTGATGGCAGATTAGGAGACCGAAGACTGGGCTTTCTGAAGCTTGTTCTGGCTCAGATTTAAATACAGTGGCATATAGCACCTCCCATGGGGTCACACTGTGACTTGCATTGAGGGAGGACTTTTTCACTCTCCTTATCTGGGAAATAAAGGTCACAATATCTACCTTGAAAGCTTTTTGGGAGAGTCCTATTAAAGGAATTTTTCCAAACTAACCTGATTGTAAGAATCAGTTAAATTATTTACTCAAAGTGAAATCCCCTGGGCTTCTAATTTTAAGCCTGCTGAATCAGAATCTCCGTGGGAAATTTGCGTGTACATAGTGCTCCAGGTTCTTACACGATCAGGTGAATTTGGACAACAGGATGTACCTGAAAGTAAGATGTGGCTCTAAGGTGCTTCACACCTGGGATGGATTGGTTCCATACATTAAAAGGTTTAATGAATTTGGTGAACTAAATTTGGAGAGCTTAGTGTTTACCTATCAACTTGCTTGGGGACTTTGGCCCCTCCTTCTCCCAACAGTCTGAAACTTGGAGGAAGCAGAAAATGATAATGTTCAGAATTTATTGGCTATCTAGTCATAATTGCCATTTTTTTATTGCCCGAGGCACTTATGACTCATTCTATTTTTATTAGTACAGATTTGTATCCCCCTTTCCTGCCCCTTACCCCACACTCAACAGCTTCTTCAGAGGACTCCCTCTCTTTAGCTGCCCTCATCTAGGGCTGAGTCTCTGGACCTTGGGCATCAGGGACTGGGTTCTTCTTGCAAGACTGGTTGCCTTCTCCCTGCACATCTATTTCTTAACATCTGTCTGTGACGTGTGTTGTCCGCAACTTCCCATTTCTGTCTCTTCTGTTTTAATCTGCACAATCAGGATGGAACAGATAACACCTCTGAACTTTCTGGATTGCAAAATAAGATAAAATAAGATAATGGTAGCACCTGCTTCGTGAAGGTATTGTGTGCACTGAGGAATGTAACAGAAAAACTTCCACCACAGTGCTCAGATCTTTTTTTTTTAAAGGAATCAGCATTTTTCTTCCTAACGCCTCCTCTTCTATCGATTTTGGCAGGGAGTTTTGGATTACTTTTCTGGCATAGCAGGATGAGGGAAATCCTTGTCACCATCTTCACCTGGGTTCAGTGCCTCTACTGTGTACTGTGTGAAAGAACCTGAGCAAAGTACTTGCCCCTACTGGGCCTCAAACCCTCCTCTGGATGTCCTCACAGGGATATGCCGGGAGTTAGAGGAGCTGGGGATAAAATGTGTAGCACTTAGCTTTAAAACAATACATGATTCTTTTAACGAAAAATACCCATTGTCTGTCCCCACTTCCAGAATAAGGGAGATGAGGGTCTGAGTTGGAATGTGCCAGTGCCAAATATTCTTTGGGCAGTAGAACATGAACTTGGCAACCTTTACACCAAGGAGAGGTTCAGATTTGGTGTTTATTTGATTCTTAAATGGTGATTATTTTGGGAGCCTCTGGGAAAAATAAGTGCCAAAAAGACTAGAGGACTTTTTTCTTTCTGCTTCACTTTTGATTATTCTAGTGGAGTCTAGGCTAAAAAGTGATCATGTTTCACCTTGTCTTAAAGCATTCAGACTTGTTTTTGGCAGTGATAGTGTGTAAGAAGTCTTTTTCCTTCTTGTCTTCTCCTCTTACCTGTTTTTCTCTTCCTCCCCTCTTTTTTCACCATCTCTTTGTTAGTTATTATTCTCATCTTAAAATATGGGCCACTCTTATTTATATGGATCAATGAGAAAATCACTGCCTGGCCCATGGCTAACTTCTAATTCATCTCCATTTTTATTATACTAATGAAAATAATTTTCATTATTTTTTGTTATCATTAATAGTAACAATATGGTAATAATGATTTATCAAGTGCTTTTTATTTGTGCTGGGCAGGCATATTTATAAATGTGAACCATTAGTCCTCTTAGCCATTAGTTAAATTAGATGATGTTATTACCATTTTCCATTTCAAGAACTGAGGCCAAATGCTGCAGATATTTGTTACATTCTATCAGTTAAGTAACTGTTCAGAATTTTGTAAACATGAGAGATGGGAAATCATAAATTTGAATAATAACAAATGATATAATCAGATAAAAAGATATGCACATAACTTTTATAAATCCTCTAATGATATTTGACTTGGCTGGCATAGGATAAGATAAAAACTGTGATAAAAATATTAAAAAACTACAATGGAGTGAAAATATTAATAGAATAACTAAAATGAAGTTAAGAGCTTCAGAGAAACTCTAAGTTCTTCATAATTACTAATATATATCTTTTCAAGCTTCCTAGTGGTCAATATTGAAACGTAATCAAGATTAACTGAGTGAACAGATCAGACCTCTGGAATCTGAAATTTCTATTAGATTTTCAAGGATTGGCAGTATTTTATAAATTATTTAAAAGTATGTCTTCTGAATTCAATTATAATTTCAAATGTGCCTTTTTATTTTCAAATTGTTTTTATTTTAAGTTTTAGATTCACAGAAAGTTATGAAGATAGTACAGAGTTCCCATATATGTGATTCCCAACTTCTCTTATGGTTAACATCTTATATTTGTTTGATGCATGTCACAGTTGATGAAGTGATAGTGATATATTATCATTAACTTGATTTCATACTTTAATTACTATTTATTTATTTAGTTTTAACCTCATTACCTTTTTCTGCCCTATGGGCTTTTCCAGGATACCGTATATATGTAATCATATTCTTAAGCTCTTCTTGACTATGACAATTTCTCAACTTTCTTTGTTTTTGATGATGCTGACAGTTTTGAAAAGTACTAATTATGTATATTGTAGCATGACCCTCTACTGTTTTTTCCTTTCATTTTTTAAATTGCACTTCTACTTTGTGCAACTTATTTTTCCAACTTTTCATATCAATGAATATTATCAGAAAACATGTTTTTGATACCTGTGTAGTAGTGATTCTAGGTCAGTATAAAGTGTCTGTGTTAATTTTGCCAAATTTTTAGGCTTAAAATAGTATCCAGAGGGGGAATAAAATAGTATCTAATTTGTTTTGTATTCTTTGCTTATCAAATATAATAAACTTTTCTTACACTTGTCAACCACTTTTATTATGTCAATTACAAATTATGTTAATCTGTGTTACATATGTCAATTACTTATTTATTTAAATTTTTAATATTTTTATTGGGCTTCAGTGTTTTCTTAAATATTGTGAGAGCACTTTTTTTTTTTGTTTTATTATTTTCCCCAGGCATTAGCTTTGAAAAAATTATGAACAGAAAATTTGAGAGAATAGCATGTTGAAAACCATGTATTTATCTAAATTCATCAATTAACTTTTTGTTACATTTGCCCTCTCAAATGCTCTATCCCTGACATGGACATATTTTGCTGAAATGTTTGTAAATGAATTACAGACATGGTGTCCTTCCCTCTTAAGTTCCAATTATCAGCATTCTCTTATCTAACCACGGTGCCATTGTCCCACTGAGGACCAGTTACATGAATCCTCATTGTTTAAACTCCTCTAACAAGAATCCATATTGTTAAGGGCTCAAGGTCTCACTCACTCTTGCCACTGGGGCTCTGACTGATAGAAACTACATACAAAGAGTATTAGCTAAATGAAAAATGAAAACTACCTCATTATCTCAGAAAATAATCTTGAACTTCTGTTATATAGCGCTTCTGTATAAGCCAATGTATCATGCAGCAAGGACTAAAGCAGCATCTGCATATTCAGGTGTACGTGTGCATGCTATAGGAAGGAAGACAAGATATGTCAGCCACATCTCAAGTGCAGTAACTGAGTCAGCCAAGTGAATCCAGACCCTGTTCAGGGCATACTGGTTGCATCTAAGTGTAGAAAGTGAAGAAGTGAGCTTGATATTGTTCTAAGCATGACTTAACCCCTTTTCTTTAACCTAATGTCCCTTAAGAGGTAGCTTAATATATTCTGTCCTCTCAGCAATCAGATGCGTTTCCCTTATCCTTTTGAAGAAAATTAAGTAAGGGGATTGGATGCAAAATCAATTGTGCTTGCTCTGGTGCTACTCTGTGTGGAAAGAGCAAGTTTGGGGGCAGGCTTGTCCTCCTGCATGGGGAAAAAGGAGGGAGAAACTTACACTCTAATTTCTGCCTGTGGCTATATGCCTCTACATTCTTCCTGAGTACTTGACCTCCTGATAACCAGTCACAGTTGCAAATCTAAGATAAGACTTAATTTAAAAAAAAGCACCAGCTTTATTGAAAGTAAAAAGAAAGTTTCATATACTATCAAGTATAATATTTGCCCATCTCAAGTATACATTTCTCTGGTTTTGATATATTTTGATGAATTGGAGTAAAATGTATGTATCAAAATTTGCCATTTCAACTATTTTATGTATATACTTTTGTGCATTCACAGTGGTGTGCAGCCATTGCCACTGCTATTTCCAAAACTTATTCACCCAGACAGAAACTCTGTCACTATCAAGCAATTACTTCTTTACTCCTGCCTCCTTTAGCTCCTGCTAATATCTAATCTACTTTGCACTACTATGAATAGTGTGTTCTATGAATTGGCACATCGAGAGAGCTCATGTGAGTAGAATTAGATGATATGTGTTCTTTTGTGTCTGACTTATTTTACTTGGTATAATGTTTTCAAGAGTCACTCATGATGAAGCATGCATCGGAATTTCCTATTTGTGACTATATAATAGTCCACTGTATTCTTATACAGTTTTTATTCCCATATTTCTCTTGTGAACCCATAATGTTTCCTCTTATTTACATACAGTTATTCTTATTATTGTGAATAATGCTACAGTGAACATTGATGTGTAGGTGTTTGTTTGAGTCTTTGCTTTCAGTTATTTGAGATAGATGTGTAAGCGTGGATTTGCTGGATCATTTGTTAATCCTATGCTTACTTTTCTGGGGAAGCACCAAGCTTTTCCATAGCAACTGTACCATTTTACATTCCCATCAGTAATACATGAAGATTCCAGTTTCTCAACACCCTTACCAATACTTATTTTCCTTTTATTTAAAATAGCCATCCTTATAGGTATAAAGTAAGTTCTCATGGGTGTTTAAGACCAATTTATTTTTTTGCTCTTAGACAACTGTTGAACGAAATTGAATTTGGATCATTCTAGAGATAACTTTTTTTTTTTTTTTTTTGGCCAGACCTTGATTGGAAATTGTTAAGAATTCCTCAGGTAGCACCGGAAAAATTAGAGTTTTAGGGGAAATAAATCAGTTACTCCTAGTATGATTTGTATTAAAGTTCTTTGATTTGCATCGTTTTGTGGTTGTTTTGAAGGATAATTTCTCAGAATGATGGTTCTTTTAGTTTCTAGGAAGAATGATTCACTCACGTCTCTCATATCAGCTTGTTTTTTAGTGTATTTGTAGTGCTAAGAAATGACTTGTATATATTCCTTGACCCCTGTTTTGGGAAAAGTACTCAGACTCTAAGAAGAAATATGATCCTAATCTCTTCTATGATGGATAATAGGAATAAAAAATGCAAAATAACAGTTTCTTAAGTATATGGAGTTTATTTTCTATAAATAAATCTAAATATATGGAGTCATTATTGTGGGCTACAGTCAAATGAAGGCATCAAGGACCATATCTTTAACATTTTTTTCTTTGTCATCCAAAACCTTGATTTCTATTCTCAAGGTCACTTCAAAGTCCACGATGCTGATGAAGCCTCCTTTACCAAGGCTACATTTCATGTAGCAGGAAGAAAAGTTGGTGGAGGGCAGCTTAAAAGTATACACTCCACATCTGAGTCATCCTTCTTTAAACGCCTTCTTAGAAGAATAACATAATATTTATGCTTACATATCTTTGGCCAAATTTATGTTTAAGGTCATGCCTTACTAGAAAGGAGCCTGGGTAAAATAGGTTTTTAGTGGCTTAATACTTGAGTACAATTGGGTTTTCCTTTGCTACTAAAGAGGAAAGGGGAGAATTAATATTAGGCAGGTAAAAAGACAAGCACAATTTTTTTTTTTTTTTTTTTTTTTTTACTGCTAGGAGCAGAACACAATTAGCAAATGCCAAAATTTTTCTAAATTCTTTCAAAAACAATTCTTTTCAAACAAATTGAAGGACGTTTTGAGGAGATGAGAAGGATTATCAAATAATTTAATCCAAGATAAAATAAATCTAGTTGCATAAAACATATAGGTGCAATGTCAAGGAAATTGAGGATCCTTCCAAGGGATCATTCCAGTGGAGACAAGTAAGGTCAAGCCAATATTTGATCTACATTTAGGATTTGGGCACATTGCCTTAAAAGCGCATCCAACATTAGCATAAGCAATGCACAGAGATGAAACAGTGTCAAATTTGTATGATGATTAGTGAGTAGATCAGTTTGCTATACCACAGGGTTCATGGAGGGGATGATGAGACATAAGTTCACAAATAGTCAACTGGGGCTCAGTAGCCTAGTAGAAGCTTGACATGGATTTTGAAGGTAACATGGAGTTAAAAAACACTTTTTATACAGAGCTGTTTTTTTTTGTGTGTGTGTGTCCTGGTCTAAAATATTTTATTTTTATTTATTTATTTATTTATTTATTTATTTTATAAATATATATTTTTATTGTTATTTATGTCTTTTACATTTTGTATTCCCCTTGGGTGGCCCACCACCAATTCACCCGTGATCCATCTTCATGGTCCCTTGTGTTCTTTTCTATTCCATTTTGTGCCCTTTTCCTTCCCTCCGTCCGCCTCCCCTCCCCCCCCCCACTGATTGTCTCTCTCCCACCTGGCCTCCCTATAGTCCTGTTATAAGTGAAACCATTCGATACTTTTCTCTTTCTTTCTGGCTTATTTCACTGAGTATGATCCCCTCTAATTCCATCCATGTCGCTGCAAATTGCATGTGTTTATCTTCTTTCCATGCTGAATAGTATTCCATTGTGTATATGTACCACATCTTCTTGATCCAATCATCTATTTTTGGACATCTGGGTTGCTTCCATACCTTTGCTATTGTGAACAGTGC